>LPNX011142660.1:224971-333045 GCA_001517045.1 Pseudotsuga menziesii | reverse complement strand
ATTTCTATACTGAATATAGAGATGATGACGTTTCAGTATTCCCATATTGAAGATATAGATGATGATGCTTTTAGTATTCACATACTAGAGATACAGATGGTGATAGATCCGTATTCAGATATTGAAGATGTAGATGATGATGGTTTGGATGATGATGTACCGATGAAGCCTCTGCCTCGAGTAGAGTTCGAACACTTTCGAGACAAGCTTGGTGTTGTTCGGACAGACCTTCCTCAAAAGGGGGAGTAGTGATGTTGCAGTGGGATTGTATCATCCTTGGGAATTTTCCCTAAAGTGATCCAGAGACCTCGGTCCTCGAGAATGAATAGGGATTGTATCATCCCGGGACATCTGTCCATAATAGATATGGTGACCTCGGTCATCGAGAACGTGATGGGATTGTATCATCCTTGGGCACCTTCCCTAAAGTGATCCGGAGACCTCGGTCTTCAAGAATGAAGAGGGATTGTATCATCCTGGGACATCTATCCATAATAGATCTGGTGGCTTCGGTCCTCGAGAATGTGGTAGGATTGCATCATCCTTGGACATAGTCCTACAGTGATAGGGAGTGATTATCCCGTAATTGTATCCGGTGACTTTGGTTGTCGAGAATGTGGTAGGATTGCATCATCCTTGGACTCAACTCCTAAAGTGATAGGGAGTGATTATCCCGTAATTGTATCCGGTGACTTCGGTCGTCGAGAATGTGGTAGGATTGCATCATCCTTGGACTCAAGTCCTAAAGTGATAGGGAGTGATTATCCCGTAATTGTATCCGGTGACTTCGGTCGTCGAGAATGTGGTAGGATTGCATCGTCCTTGGACTTAGTCCTAAAGTGATAAAGACTGATTCTCCCGTAATCAATCCGGTAACTTTGGTTGTCGAGAATGTGGTGGGATTGTATCATCCCTGGACTTTAAGTCCAAAAGCGATCCAAAGACTTTTTGTCTTTGAGTTATGGATTGCAGGTTGTTTCTACTGATGATGATGCTGTACTGATCGAAAGATCAGAGTATGATGATGATGACATACTGATCGAAAGATCAGAGTATGATGATGATGATGTACTAATCTAAAAGATCAGAGTATGATGATGACGCACTATGATTATGATGTTTCTGATCGAAAGATCAGAGTATGATGATGATGTTTCTAATCGAAAGATCTGAGTATGATGATGGTGTTTCTATGTTGATGATGTTTCTGATCGAAAGATCAGAGTGTGATGATGATTATGATCGACAGATGAGAATATGATGATGATGATGTTGCTACTGATCGAGAGGTCAAAGTACTGAAGATGTTGCTGCTGATCGAAAGGTCAAGGTGCTGAAGATGTTGTTGTTGATCGAAAATTAAAAATGCTGAAGATGTTGCTGATCAAAAGGACAAAATGCTGAAGATGTTGTTGCTGATCGAAAAATCAAAGTGCTGAAGATGTTGCTGATCGAAAGTTCAAAATGGTGAAGATGTTGTTGCTGATCGGATAGTCAAAGTGCTAAAGATGTTGCTGATCGAAAGATCCAAGTGCTGAAGATGTCGTTGCTAATTGAAAGATCAAAATGCTAAAGATGTTGTTGATCAAAGACTGAAGATGTTGCTGATGATGAAGATTGAAGATTGAAGATGAATACTACATGATTTTGAAAAGCTTCCAATGATTTATAGATGTGTTACCTTGCTGATGTTGATGATGTCCCCCATCTCTGCTCTTGTTGTTGTTGATGTAGAATACCCTTCTCGTTAAGGGAGTGTTGAAATATTGTAACTTCGAAGAATATTCTTTATGTATCTTTTGTGGTCCTCGATGGTCCAACCGGGAGAACCATTTGTATTTCATTGTACCTCGATGCTCCTAATCGGAAGAACTAATAAGAGTCATGAGGTAGTCCCCTCAAATTGTAAAGGTGGGTCATCAGCACCCCAGTGTGGTTACTTGAGCCTACATGAGTTAACTTAAGCCAACATGTTAATTGAGTAAACTTTAAGTGAACAGATGAATATAAATAGAGGTGTAGTGCTCCTCACTTGAGACACATACACTCACTTGGAATAGCGCACTTGTGGAGGAGAGGAGTTGCTGGAGAAGGAGGAGAATCAGGTTTTTGATCTCCTTGTTGGTTTTACCTTTTTCCCTTTTTGGGGCATCTATATTGAGGAAGCTTTTGCTGGGTTTTTCCCTTTAGGGTTTTCCCAGGATAAATCTGTGTTGTTCTTGTGATACTGTTTCTTTCAGTAATCCTGTTTTATATGCTTTTATTATGAAAAATGAAATGATATACTGATGTCTTAGTTAAGCATATGAAAATTTAACAAATGCAACCCGAGGAAATTAATGAGTGCTTAACAAATACCCATGGTATTCGTCTCGTCTTCCACAAAGTAGGATTCTATCCATGTGATTACAATATTTTGATGCCGAACATGGTAGAAACCACTTGATTACTGGTCAATGATGAGAACCATTAACAAGTGTGAGGGAGACCACCATTGTTGTCAATGATACCCAAGGTACCCTAGTATAATCTCCTGAGTGTGAATAAATGATTTGATGTCGAACACTCAGTTGAATATTTCGATCAAAGCTCAATGATGTGAACATATGTTGAGAGCGAGAGGATTTGTCATTGATGCATACATAACTCAAGGTACTATCTTTTTGTTTCTAAGACTAATTCCTGAATGATGAGCTGAAGTTGACAGGAATAGTCTCACGAAAGAGGATCATGATGAATCCTACATCGATGACATGAAACTCGGAACTAAGTTCTAAAATTTTGAGTATGATGTAACCATAGGACTGACTCAAAGGTACTGAAAAAAATGATGTTTTGACTGTAGAGGTAATCTCTCAATTTTCCCTTGAACATCGGGCGGCATGACCAAAGACTTGGAATTATTGACTTAGACCATGCAGATACCAAGACATATTGCAACGGTAAATGATGCATTCTTTGAAAGACTTAAAGGAGTGACATGACTCCTGAAAGTGAATCAACTTGGAAGAAAGATGAATACCCAATTGACTGAATGAAATGAAGAGAAGTGCCATGTTTAAAGGTGACTAGTAACTACCATTTATTTGCAAAATGAAATAGTTCTCTTCCTTTAATTTCCCCATCATGATTGATGAGTGCCTCTTTTCGTTTTTACGAGTCCAAAGAGGGTAACAAATACTCATTGTAGCTTATCCTGAGATCTTGAGATAATTCCATTCTCGTATATTTCATGAACCTGAGAAAGGAGGGGTTCATTCCCAAAGAGGGTCTCTTAGTGTTTAGTTTAATGAGTCCAATGAAAGTTAACTTAGTATCGTTCATATTTAGAGATTATGAATGAAAACGAAAGAAGTCTACAAAGGGTCCCTTTTCATACAATTGACTCTCTAGGGCCTGAAAAAGTATAAAATAATACCTGAGAGAACTCTTCTAGTCATGATTGGCTGGAGTGCTCCCTTTTCATAACTAGTCAATCTGAACCGAAAAAGGAGTAAACTACTGCTGGAAATATGACTCTTCAAGTACTTTTACAAGCGTGAAGAAGACAAGTTCACTCGAAAATATTTTCACATTTAAGGAGTTCAAAAATATTTTAAAGAAGAATCCATTAGGGTTTCTTTTCACGATGAGTGGGTTTAATGAGCTTGGAAAGAAGCCAAAATGACTCAGAACTTTGGTACTAGGTTTAAAGAGCACGGCCAAAATGTCAAAATTAGGGCTCGATGACTTTTTCCATTTTATGGAGGTATGAAAAAGTAAAAAACAAACTCACCCATAGTCAATACTATTTTATTTTCATCCTTGCAGGTACCAGAGACTCACCCATTTTATTTTATGGAGGTACCAGAGACACACAACTGGAGTGTCAAGTCGATTCAACTGCATGCTATGGAGGGTAGCCATGGCTATCATGTGCTATCATGAGCACCACTAGACAGTCTACATGATGTATACAGTGAAAGTTAGCCAACTTTAGGATTTTTTCCATTTTTGTATATCTGAAAGCTAGAGTGCTTCAGTCGGGGTATCGTGACCATATTTTGTAAAACACTTATATATATACACATAGATACTTATTTACAGTTTTTATATGTGTTCAAATGGAAAATGACATTTCCATGAGTTTTTATGTGTCTTTACTATTTATTTTATTTTACAATGAACCATGTTTTATTTATAAAATTTATGTATGGGAAATGTACCAGTCTAAAATGTAGTTTTCCAATGAGTCAGCAACCGTGTTATAAGACCTAGGAATGTGCCTATAAGTGATTGATTCAAACAACCTTTCTAACAAATGCACTCTTTAAAAAAGAAAAAGAATTATAGGGTTTTTGATGGTATAAACATGGTTTAAATGAAAACCACTAGATGTGATTCCATGAATACTACCAAGTCAGGAATGTCCCGAGATGCAACCTTGGTCAACAAACCTACCATTGCTTGATACTCGACGATGTTTTTGGTATCCAGACCAATACAAACTGCTCCTCAATTGACTAAGTCATGTGCCAGGGAATACAAAACCCAAGAAGCTGAAGCGAGGTTCAAGATATGACGACAAGCACCATCAGCAAAACAATAAAAAGCCATCCGATCTGCATAACCAAAACATGGTATAAATAGTACTGACAAAAAACTCAAAACCACATTGAAAAGGAAAAAACACACCAAAAAGTCAAACAATATACATATATACAAGGTACCATATAGAAATGAATTCAAGCATAGTACCTCTTCAGGTACGACCCATTGCAAGGTTTCCAAAAAGGTATCCCATCGTAGTATACAAGCTCATAGGCCCCTTTCTCTAAAAATTTACTAACGATAAAGGGACCGTACTACATAGATTCAAAATTCCCCTTCCGTATCTTGTCATGGCTATGATCGTAAGTCAGAACCATGTTACCTTCGTTAAAGACATGAGGTTGAACAGACTTATCGTACTGAGACTTAACGCATTTTTTGTGTGCCTTGTTAGCCAAGGAAAGATCTCTTATATTTTCATCAAGGTTTGCTAAGTAAAAAAATCATTCTTCTTTGACATAATTGTTTGGGAGAATTTATACTGCAAGTTTGAGCGACAGGATTTGACATTCAATAGGAAGGACAACTTCTAGTCTATAAACCAACTGAAAAGGTGTGAAACCAGTTGCTGTTTTAACTAAAGTCCTATAAGCCCAAAGTGCAGAAAAAGAGTCAAATGCCAGTTGTATTTGTGATCTCCAACCATCCTATACAACAAAGTTTTCAAAACTTTGTTAATGGCCTCAACCTGACCATTAGCCTATGGGTAATACAAATTTGAGTTTTCATGGTGAAAAACTAGCTTAGCACTCAACTCATCCATCATTTGATCGCGGAAATGAGATCCGTGGTCAGTGACTATGGTTTGCGGAACTCCAAACCTAGCTATCACATGATTAAATGGAAAGAGGGCGACAATATTTCCATCCTCTACATATGTAGGCATTTCCCCAACCCATTTTGTAAAGTAATCAACAACTACAATTATATAACCATGCCCCCTAAATGAGGTAGGATTACAATGCATGAAATCAATACCCCATTTGGAGAAAGGGCCAACAACAATGACAGGGTGTAAAGGAGCAGGGTGGGTGAATTTTTTAGGATAAAAGAGTTGACAAGGTGGGCATTTCTTAACTACATCAAGACAATCTTTGAATATTGAGGGCCAAAAATACCCATCGCGAAGGATTTTTTGAGCTATCGGCATCCTAGAAAGATGATCGCCACATGCTCCAGAGTGGCAATCATTCAAAACTTTCTCATCCTCTTCATGTGTAAGGAATCATCAATAAATGGAGTTAATACCACGTTGATACAATGTATCATTCAAAATGAGATAATACTTCGCATGGTGATGGATGCGATGACGATCGTCATGGGACATGTGGGGTTGAAATATTTGGTTCTGGAGATAAATGATCAAACCTCCGTACCATGGATCGGTTGTGCTGATCAGGAACAAAATTTCATCCGGAAATGAATCATTGGGCTTAGATTCCATCAAAGCACACGGAAGGTCACACATTAACTCTGTGAAAACCAAGGACTTCTTTGAAGTAGCCTTAGCGAACTCAAGATCAAGTTCATGTAGGATGAGGATCCAACATGAATACTTTACCCCTAGTACTTGAAAATTCAAAATGTAATACATGGGGTTTTGATACGCGAGAAAAATTGTGGTGCATAGTAAGATGTAGTGACAATTTTTTTGCAAAGCAATGACTGTAGACAAACCTAGCTTCTGATCCACATGTGAGTAACAGGTTTCAGAGTAAAGAAAACTCTTACTTAGGTAATAAATAACGTGTTCTTGGATGTTAAGATCTTCCTACACTAGAACCATACCAATAGTAGTAGCGGAGGTACCAACATACATCAAAAAGTCTTTTGAGTAATTTGGGGGGTGCAACACCAGTGAATGTGCAAAGTGTGTTTCAAATTATCAAAATCTCATTGGGCTTGGTCACCCTAAAAGAATGGAGCGTCCTTCTTAAGGAGAAGCATATAGCCATGCATTTTTTCTGTGAAGTTGCATACGAAATGACGAAGAAAGTTTTCCTTCCCCTACTAAATTTGGAGTTCAGTGATATTATTTTGGGAGGGTAAGGCCAAAATAGTAGGAATTTTCAAGGGATCTATCCGGATGCCATCTTTGGAAACCACAAATCCAAGAAGACGTATAGTCTTAACACAAAAGACACATTTGTGTGGATTAAGATGGATATTATAATGACAACACCTAATGAAAATGTCCCTAAGGTGTGCTGGCTGGTCCCCCAGTTTTTGTGAATGAGTAGGGAGATTGTTCAGATACGAGTCCATGATGTGCTTAATATCATGAAAAGAATAGGACATGGTGTGCTGGAATGTATCTCTGGCGTCTTTTTAACCAAAGGGTAACTTCCGGTATGCAATGGTTCCCACAGACAAATGAATGTTGTTTTATGCTGATTGGTGGGAAAAATTTCTATCTGATTATAGCTAGAAAATCCATCGATAAAATAAAAGATGATGATCCCAGCACAGTTATCAATGATTTGATCGATGTGTGGAGTAGGGAAATTGTCCTTGGGACAAGCCTTATTTAAATCTCAGAAATCAATACAAACCCTAATAGTATCCTGCTTCTTAGCTACAGGGACAATATTAGACAACCATTCCATCAGTGATATGGGATAAATAAACCCTGCTTTCATAAGTTTCTCCACTTTGGATTTAATAGCCGCAACCTTCCTAGGATGGAGTTGACACAATTTTCGCTGGATTGGCCTTTCCATGGGATAAGTTTTAATCTTGTGTACAATAATGTACGGATCAACCCCATGCATTTCTTCATATGTCTAGGAAAAAACATCTCAGAACTCTTTGAATAGAGCTCTATAGCTTTCAGTTTCTTCTGTTGAACAGTTTTGGCCTACATGAACATGCTCAATAGTTTTGGGCTTGAATGATATGTCAATAGGGGTTTTCTTAGTGATGTTGCAAAGGTTTCCTTTAGTATCAATGCCTTGCAACAATACATGTATTTGAGGATTGCTGACAATATTAGTACTAATAAGAGACACAAGATCAAATTCTACTAAACTGGCATTGGGAAGGAAAGAGGATATATGGTGATGATCTTCCCATATAGGTTCATCCAAACTAATGATCTCCATAATGGACTCATCCGATGGAAAATTATATGAGAGATATTCTAGAGTGGGGAGAGAGGGTTCTAGCTAATAGGGAAGGCGGTAAGGATCTGAAGCCACCAGATGAGTATCATCAGAATGGACATCAGAAGCAGATTGAACGGCATCATAGAGTGTTTCATAAGGACCTAGAGAGGATGACTGCACAACTTCTTTGCCTCTAGGACTATGGTTAATCATGGAAATCATGTTAACAGTCACCACTTCCATACTAGGATGGGTTGAGGGGAAAACTACCATAAGGGTTGAATCCTTCAACATACCTACCCCAGCCGATTGATAAGGTGGAGGGGATTGACCTAGCATAGGAATATTATTTGCAGTGGGGGTGGTAACATCTGATGAATAAAAATCTGGTTGATCGATGGTCACAATCTTCCCTAAATGAGGGAATTGGAGATTTCAAAAAACTATCGAGGAAACAATAGTTATAGAAAGAACCAGTTTCTCCCTAGTAGAAGATTGTAATCCAACGGGGCATTAACTACCTCCACTTGAATGGAAACAATATTTCCCCCAAGATCGAATGAAAGGGATGGTAATAGACAATGAGGTTGGAAACCTCATCCTTCGAAATATTTCAAGGTTGTGGGTGACTTCGTAAGTTCTAGAGAATCGATGGCTCTCCAACAATCCATAGAAAATACTGAGGTGGAAGCTCTTTAATCCAAAGTGGTCCTATGGACTTTCCTCCCAACTACTCAAGTCATGATTTGAAATGAAAATTCATGGGGTAATCTAGAATTGTAATTCTCCACATTAAAATGGATCAAATTAGTTTTTTATGGGTCTAATGGCCCTAAATATTTCCACAATATTTTGGGCTACGTGGGAAAACTTTGGAGTACCTCCAGGGTAGACATTGTGCAAGGTGCTTGAGCCAAATATTCAACAACATTGTAGAATTGTGCAGCTCGAGCATATGGATTAAAAATAGACTTCCTGAGGGTGCTCTTGGGTGGGTGCAAAATCAAGTTGATATTAGGTTTCTCGATTGTAAGAGGACCATTAGATGAAGATGGAGAAGAACTAGTGGAAGGAGCTTTCTCGGGAGAAGGATTTTTTTCCTTCTTCTCTCCAGATTTGTCATATGACTAACTACGAGTAGTCAAACTAATAGTTTTCGAGGACATCATTCTGATTTCTTCCATATATTTAGAGGATCATTTAGAGGACATATAGTCTATCAATTGTTGTTGGGATGGAAAGGGGTTAGTAAGGACCGACGATGTAGGGTTACGTTTCAAAAATTTACTAATATATTCATGACGAGGGCACTCCTTCGAGAAGTGGTCTCCACCACAAAACAAGAAGGGATACTTAGCCTTTCTCTTTCCTTTATTATCATTCTCTGGGGTCGTAGCCTTGGGATTCTCTAGTTGGTTTCCAGGTTTCTTACATTTACTTTCCCTTTCTTCTTATTACTGGGTGTCTGCGTACTTTGAATAACATTCACCTCAGTGGAAACTGTAGGAGCATACAGAGTAGTAGTAGAAGTACTATGTTGCTTGGTGGGATTAGCTACTGATGAGGGATGCATTGAGTCGACAACAACATCAATAGGAGTTTCTATAGGTGGCTTGGTAGGGTATATTCTTGGATGAGAATCTTAAGGGATTAGGTCATACAGAGTTATGGTCTGATAATAAACCAAGTCCAGATACTAAGCACAACTAATAACGTGCTCTTCAGTAACAACACCACCCATAGCCACATATCAGGATATGGGAGACAATAAGGATTTTGTGAACCAATCAGCCAATAATTGGTCTGGAACATGAGCTTTAATAAGTATTCATCGTCTCCTCCACTCATGAATATGATCAGATATGTATGTGGAATTATTTTGACGAAGTGATGTCAAAATATCCATACAATTTTCGTAATGGATGTGCAATTGGAAATGAGTAAGAAAAACTGTTTCCAATGAGCTAAAGTCCACAAATGAATGTTACAGAATTTCAATGTACCACTTTGCAGCCATACTAGTCAAATTTCACTGGAAGAACCTTAAATATATTGAATCATCCATCAAGGACTTGGAAGAGCACCATAGATGAAAACTCATAACATGGTTTTTGGGATCTTCTCCCTGCTTCCCATCAAATTTTGGGATATCAAATGGTTACTTTACTAGAATTGTAGGCCATGAAAGGTTATGCTAGATGGGGTCATTAATCAACTTGGACAAATCAGGAAAGTCCAAATTTTCCAAAAAAGGAAGTTGTCGGTTAGGTTGCACATACTGGTAGTATTGATAAGGAATATATATACTAGTAGGACCACATGTCGATTTATACACTGTCTATTGGGGATTCATATTCATAGATGATCTTCCTGAATATCCTCTAGATGGAGGTGTGCCTTCGGGAGGAGGGTTTTCTCCAGGTGGTGGTGGTGGTGGTCCTTCATCAGGAGGGCCTCCACCAAGTGGTCCTCCGCTAGGTGGGACTCCAAAAGGTGGTCCCTTAGAAGGTGGTCCCCTAGAAGGTGGTATGCCAATAGGTGGTCCTCCAAGTGGTGCCCCCCCAGAAGGTGGTATACCAAAAGGTGGTGGTCCTCCAGGAGGTGGTCCACCAGGTGGTGGTTCGCCATAAGGTGGAACTCTACTAGGTGGACCTCTGCCAGGTGGGCCTCCTCTAGGTGGGCATATTGGTAGTATTGATAAGGAATCTATATACCAGTAGGACCATATGTCAATTTATACACTGGCTGTTGGGGATTTGTATTCACAGACGATCTTCTTGAATATCCTCTAGATGGAGGCATGCCTCCGGGAGGAGGGTTTCCTCCAGGTGGTGGTGGTGGTGGTCCTTTTCCATTAGGGCCTCCACCAAGTGTTCCTTCACTAGGTGGGACTCCAAAAGGTGGTCCCTTAGAAGGTGGTCCCCTAGAAGGTGGTCTGCCAAGAGGTGGTCCTCCAGGTGGTGGCCCCACAAAAGGTGGTCTGCCAAAAGGTGGTGGTCCTCCAGGATGTGGTCCACCAGAGGGTGGTCCACCAGGTGGTGGTCTGCCATAAAGTGGAACTCCACTAGGTGGACCTCTGCCAGGTGGGACCTCACCAGATGGGCCTCCTCTAGGTGTCTCTCCACCAGGTGGCCCTCCAAAAGGTGGGTCACCATAACCTCGAACAGTATTGATAGGTATTCCTCCATGCATAGGTATATATGACCAATTGGGTTGACTCCATGGTGTAAACATGTTTCAGGGGTAAGGCATACCGGGATACACCATTCTTGTAGAGGTAGGTTGAAATTTCACATTACTTATGGATGGTATATTTCTCAGGTGAGTATATCCCCAATAAAGTTGATTAAAAATGGGTTGTACCCCTGAGGGTTTCCCCATACTAGAAGGGGGAGTAACCGCTTTGGTTTTCGTGGAAGGAATTACAATTGTTTATTGTCCTATAGTAAGGGTTTGTATGGTATTGGATGTGACTCCAATAACTATTGATGTAACTTGAGCTGGAGGTTTCCCCCCAGTGGTAGAAGATATGGGAGAACCAGAAGAAGACCTAGTATTTTGAACCGTAGTAATAGGGTTATAAGGTTGGCCTGAATTAGGAACTATTGATCCTCGATCCGGTGAAGTAAAAATAGGAGTTACTTGAGATGTCAAGACTGGACGGTATCTGAGAGGGGTTGATTCTGAAATACATGGTAAAAGAGTCGACACAGGCTCCTGATAAGGAAGAGGAGAAGCGGTGATGTTCCCAAGGTGATCCTAAAAATTACGCAAATGATCCATAGTTGGATGGAGCCTTCTATACATTTCCTCATTCGACGAAGGGTTAAAAAAGGATGGTTTGGTAATCCCAAATTCAGAAAATGATTGACCCATAGAGGTTCTCCAAAAATGAGCATTAGGACCATATTTTGTCCCCTCAGTATCATCACATGGGAAATCAACCCAATTTGATGAACCAACATGACCTTCCATTGGAAAATGAAAGGCTGTATTAGTCGTAGGAGGTCGTTCGTCCAAGGGATTATCATATATAGTGAATTCTTCCCCCACTTCCATAGCTAGATTCTCTTCCACATGAGAATTAGCTGCGACTCCTTAGTCTATGGTTTCCATTGGTGTTTCTCCTACAATAGGAGGAAGGTCAGTGGCAAGACTTGAACTCTTCTGGATTGTCTCAAAGGAAGCTCAACTAGATTGCTGGTCAGCAAAAGAATAACCTAGGGTTTGAAAACTAGAAAAAACACACAAAACCTCTCCTACACAAGATAAAGGACACAAGCAAACTTAGGTGATAAGAGGGGCTGATAAAATCTGGATCCTCACTAGGATTTTCAAGTCTTTGCAACTCATGATATACCGTAGGGTCCAACAGTAAAGCACGACAATGAGGATTGGGACCGTACCCATTCCTGAATACCGAATTACCTGGAGGTACATGCATAGTAGTCTCCATGATTGCTATTCTTAGTGTATTCTGTTGACAAGACGACCAAATGGGGTTTTTCTCAGATGGTTTAGGGAATCCTAGAAGGGTCTCCTAATATACGCAAGGTACGTTTGAGCTCAAATTTGTGTTAGTGTTGTCTAATGCACAACTGTTCAAAAGGGCCCTTCCGATATACTATTGAGTACATGAAGTACCTTTATATATACCTCAAGGGTACATGAAAAGTCATTCGATATACCGATAGTATGTGGAAGAACCACACAGTTCCCAGGATGCAGTGCTGAATGACAGCTTCAGCTTCTATGTTTATGTTTAAATACACAGGAACACATCTCTATCCTATCACTCAAGCTACTAAATTTTTTAACCTATAGCTACCGTTAATTTTATCTTGAACAATTAGGTGAATGCATGAAGTGTGTTAAGAAAAGTAAAACCATGCCATATGAGATGAAAATTTTTCACTTTATTGTTCAACTTATGCCCTACATACGAGAAGGAGAGAGTGTTTCAATTCTGTTTTGAAACAAAAAATTCCCAAACAGTCACACTGAACTTATCTTTTTGAAAAATGTAAACAAGAAACAAAACTTCTAAACTGATCTTGAATGTAAGAATAAAGTAAGATCTCTTTTCCTAAAAAGAAAGACACCGGCACTAAAAGGCACACCAAGTACTTTTTAATGTTCTTCAAAAAATAAAAAGATCTAATTTATAACTATGATATTTTCTTTTTGACGAGATAAGAGCATATAGAAGAAAAAGAAGAACATGGATTTCTGAAAGCTCGTGAATCTAATTAGGGCTTCGATGATTCGTATTTAAATAAAATTATGATCAAATCTCAAAAAAAATTCTTTGAATCAAAAGCAAAAAGAAGTCTTTCATAAAATCACGAAGAACAAAAAAAGCAAAAAGCAAAAAGCAAAAAGCAAAGCTTCCTTTTCAGTTTATCAGACAGTAAAAAGATATCTAACTATACTGACTTCCAAGCCCTCCTTTTGAAAATAAAAACCAAGCATACAAGCAGATAAATAGATGGATGTAACCTAACTCTTTGAACCAAAGAAAAATAAGCATTTACCACTTTCAAACTTTGAATTTAACAGTCAATATCTAAAAAATGAAGCCCAAAAAACACACACACAGAACAAAAAGAAAACCTAACTAAGCTTTGAAATAACAGGGGTGTGAAAACCCTACCTGGAACCACTTGTAGAAGGTTGGTGATAGAGCGTTCACTCTTGGGCACCTCTTTTCGTCCACTATGACAGAGTGGTCGCATCGGCTAATGTCTATTGAGCAAGCGTGGTGGCACCACTTAATGTCCTCTTTGAATGTGCAGTGACTCCTTTATATGTAAAAAAAAGCGGCAAAACAAAGAAAGTTAAGTGCTTAAATACTGGCATCAAATCATGAAATTAACAGGAAAGTTAAGTACTAAAAGAAGATGTGTCTCAGATCTGAATAGATCTGGTTATAATGAACCAAAATATCACTAGAAAAGCTAGTAGATATGATCACTAAAAGGCTGGAGTTTGAATTTCAGACAAGAGTTATAAAACCAAGGAAGATCGGATGTGTTGAATGCTCTTCCCCAATATGGTTTCCATATTTGTTGCTAGAAATATTGCACTTCTTGCTGACAAGAGCTATTTCTCTAGGTCTGAATGGTTCATATCTAGAACAAATGAGTGATAAAAAGGATGGAAGACTTCCCTTAGAGCTTGTAGATATCTAGAAGGAACCATTTAGCTATTCTGTAGTGTGATGTAGTTGTCTCCTATGGTGATGAATCTCCATGGATGTACCTACACAAACAAATAAAACAAACAAGTGAGATCAAAGGTACTAGAACATAGTCTACAGTTCCATATTAGTGACTAAGGAATCCAATAATAAAATGAACAATTGCAACATAATACATTTTATGGGAAAGGAACCATCTTTGCATTAAAAAGGAAGAAGAAAGCTTACAACCATTTCCTTAGTGTTGTGATGCTCCTTCACATGCCATGCCTTGTCCTCAAAAGATCCAACTTGCTCCTTCTATGCTCACCCTAGATTTGGCCAGAACCTTAGTGCAGCAACATAAATTTTCTCCCTCTCAACCATGGGTAATGGACAATGTTTTATAGGCCTTGGGAGGATAGGGATGGTTGAGCAAATGGTGGATGAGGTGGAAGGGAGATCCTACTAAGGGGCATCTCAAGTCCGGGTGGTCCAAAGGAGTGGGCATGAGGGTGCCACAAATTCTTCCTTCGAGAAGATTCATGAATCTTCTCTTTTTATCTTTTTGACTCGAGCACCACTTTTCTTCTATGTAGATAGAGAATTACCAGGGTGGAACTGCTCTTTGATCAAGGGGAATAGGGGGTGGCACCGCTTCTTTTCAAGAGACAATGGGTGTCATTGAAGAGGGTAACGCTTTTTGCATTAAAAGAAAAAGACGGTGTTGGACTCAACTATGGAAAATATGAGTCTGTCCGAATTCCCAACTTCATAGTTTGGGAATTGAGGGAAATTTATGATGTTTTAGGCCTTAACTAATTATGGTGATGAGATTTATGTGTAACAGAAGGAGTCAAGACTAGCTATGGTATACACTCTGCAGAAATTTCGACTCTACTTGTTGGGTGGAAATTTCAAAATGAACACAAATCATTGAGCATTGAAATACCTGGTGAATGAGCCAGAGTTGGGGGGAAATATTTGTTGATGGCTTCTCCTTTTTTAGGAATTTGACTTTGAATTAATTATTAAACTGGGTCGACTAAATTTAGGACCAGACCACCTATCGAGGATAGAAAGTGGTGAAGAACCTTATAACCTCGACGATAGTCTCCCTAATGTGAAACTATTTGCGATATGAATGTTTGATGATCATTACAGAGACATCATAAAATTTTTGAGTATAGGCTATGCACCAACTAGATTTACTACTGCACAGAAGAAGATGTTAGTTATGTGAGTTGTAGAATTCCAATTGATCACTAAACAATTATATAAAATGTGCCCTTATGAGATTCTTTGTCGCTATGTCTTGGAACACAAGAGATCAATGATATTAAATGAAGCGCATGTTGGTTTTGCAGGACGCCATTTTTCTAGAAAATATACAATGAAAAAGATATTGCAAGAAGTATTGTAGTGGCCCACCATGCATGCAGATTCCTGAGAATACTGTTGTAGTTGTGATGTCTGTCAAAGAACTAGAAAGTCGTCACAACGAGATGAAATGCCATTAGTACCCCTAATAACTTTGTAGCAATTTGATAAATGGTCCATTGATTTTGTGGGACCTATTAGTTGAATAGGGAAGCACACAGGTGCAAGATATATAATTACTGCAACTGACTACTTGACCAGATGGGTCGAATCAACACTAGTAAAAGATTGTACTACTGTGAATTCTACTAAGATTATTTTTGAAAATGTTGGGACTAGATTTGGATGCCAAAATTTTTGATAAGTGACCAAGGCACACACTTTTCCAACCAGTTGATTAAGGAATCGACAAAAGAAATCCAAATCTATCATAGAAATACAACACCATATCACCCTCAAGCGAATGGTGCTATTGAAGCATTTGACAAAATCCTGTAGAATGCATTGACAAAGATTTGCAATGTCCAAAGAAATGACTAGGATAAAAAAATTCCGTGGTACTATGGGCATATCACACGATATGTAAGAAGTTGACATGATGAACTCCATTTCTCTTGGTGTATGGAGAAGAAGCTGCAATGGCGATGGAATACATTGTACCCATCCTATGGATTGCTGGGACCAGAGAGATGAAAAATGTTGGTGCTTTCGAGGAAATACTGTCACTACTGATACAATTAAAAGAAGATTGTTTTGTTGCAGGATATCATCAAAACATCAAGAAATAACGACAAAAAATATGGCATGATCGCCACATCAAGAATAAGTGATTTCAGGCCGAGGGAATTATTCTTTTGTATGATAGTAATTTTTCAAAGCATCCAAGAAAGTTAAAAACAAAGTGGATAGGACCATATATTATGACGCATATCATTGACGAAGGCACAATGCAATTACACAAGCTAGATGGAACACATGTCAAAGGACTAGTGAAAGGAAGTTGGCAAAGACCTTATCAGGATAACCGTGACTTGGTTGACTGAAAAAAAAACAAGTCCCTTCGATTTTTTTTTGTTTTGATCATAGGAAATGAGTTGTTGTAAGAAGAGGAAAAAAGCATCATAGACTACTAGCATGTTGTAGAGAGAGGAAAATTGTCGCAGCCTCTTTGTCTGTCACAAGTGGAGAAATGATGGTGAAGATAACACATCTATCGCATTAGAATAAAATATGTCGAACGGTGAAGACAGGTTGCAAGAACAACGTTGCTATCACAAGTTAAAATGGAGTCACAAAAATGACAATTGGCCGTAATTAATTCCAAGGCTTGAGAGATTTTGGCAGCATACATTTTGGTGACTTTTGTTTTTATTACTCAATAAATACCACTGATGTGACATGCGAGTGGCGGAATGCATAGAAGTTTCCTAATAATGATTCAGATGATCAACCCTTATGACGGAAAGGATAACTACATTTCCATTCATTGTTCACATGTGTGAAGGATTGCTTGATTGAATGGCTAGACATTCAATCCATCAAGTAAGGTTACATCCAGACCCACTTGGTTTGACAATGGAAAAGCGCTTTGGTAACCTCAAGAAGAAAGCACCAGTAGAACCACCACCACCATCGGAGGAGGATAAAGAACTAGGGTATGCGACTATGTCGCCACCATATATTCCACTGAGATAGGATGATACACCTAAGATTAAAGTTCAAAATAATGAACTGTTAGAATAATCAACCCATAGTTAGCTACCTTAGACATTAATTAATCCATTTTTGTCTTTTTTGCCTAGTTTCCAATATTCCACTCTATGCAAGTTGTCTTCCACATGTCCTAGAAGTCAAACTTGCTAAAAATGAGTCATGGAGCACTTGGGAAACCTCCTAGAAACAATATTTAGCATATCTTCTTTATTCCAGATCCCCCCTAGTGCATATCTTCTTTTTCTGCTAAGTTGTCTGCTTTATTGAGATTTATGGCAAAAGGGAAAGTAAGACTAGGTGTAGTTGACTTGTTTTTTTCCCTCATCATCCTCCATCCTTTTCTCCTAATAAAAGAATGTATTATTTGTCTTTCCATCCCTTATTATCTTGTGTACTTTACTTTTCAAATTCATGAGCCTCTAAGTGGATTTGGAAACTGCTTTATGCACCTATGGGGGATTTGACTAGATTTAGTAAGCCTACTTTTTGACTATTTCGAATGGAATCCTTATGCATTTGAATATCTCATGTAATTATATATTTCAGCATCCTATGAATTCACAAGGTTGGCTATTGTACACTTATTCAATACAGATTAGTGTTATGCTCCAATTTTAGTCTCCTTTGTGTGTAAATTTGCATGTTTGATTAACAATTTTGTGAGTGCAATTGTTCTATCACTTGGGTTCAATTTCCACATGGTATTAGAGAATTTGTAGATCGATTTATCTCCTTCCATATTGCTATTTCAATTTTGACATCTTGACTGGGAGCACATTCTGCTGGTTGAAGGGCACATTTCTGAGCTATGGATCAATCTCGGAAGATAATCTTGACTCCATTTAATTTCTTTGAATGGAAAGTAGAGATGGAGATACTGTTGAGTGTGAAAGGTCTCTAAAGGGTGACTATGGAAACTGAGGCACATCCCAATGTAGTTGTAGAGAAAATTAAATGGCACAACAGGAGGGATGAGGCCTATGGTATTTTGTGTCTGAGCATATCAATAAACCTCCTCTTCCATCTTGATGGATTGACATCACCTAATGAAGTATGGGAGAATTTTGTAGATATTTTTGGTAAGACATATGAGATTAGAGGACATCAAATCAAGAATGAATTGATCTCTTTGAGTCCCAGCAGCTTTGAAGCCCTGCAACTCTACTTTTCCAAGTTTAAAGCCCTTGTTTTGCAGCTAAAACAGTGTGGAATTGAAAAGAATGAAGATAAGCTATTTTTGGGCATACTATCGAAGCTTGGCCCTGACTATTCAGTGTTTGTTTTGACCTTCCATTCCACAAAGTTGACAGCTTGAGCCTGGAAGATGCCTAAGCTTGTAGAGTTCATGGAATCCGACACACAAGAACAAGATAAACTGGTGATGATGGGCACCATCAAACCTTCCAAAGACCAAGATTTGGTTGCTATATATTTGAGGGTGGATTCAAAAGGAAAGAAGAAATCTAAGAAGCCACCTGAGAAAAAGAGAGACAAGAACAAGTCTCAAGAGGATCCCCAAGGCTCCAAGAAGAACTTCCAGAAGAAGAAGAACAAAGGAGAAATGAGCAAGTGCGCATACTGCAATAAGGGATATCATCCTAAGAGCTTCTACATGAAGAATCAAATTGACATGTTGACCCAAATCCTAGAGAAGAATAACATCTCCCTTCCTAATTGCTTAAAGAAGAGGGAAGGAGGATCAAATTCAGAGGACAAATAGAGAGTACATGCCTTGGTTGCTGGCACATCAAGCTCACCTAGCTTCATCATAGAATCTGGAGCTTCAAGACATATGGTTTCGACCAAGGAGGAATTATCCTCTCTTGACATGTTGAAAGGTCCACCAATAGTGCTGGGAGATGACTCTCTCACTGATAGTTTGGGGAAAGGAAGGATTGATCTTGACCATGGTAAGTTCAGTAATGTATTGTATGTTCCAGGTCTTACCTCTAACCTCTTGTCAGTGTAACTGATGACTCAAACAGGGTCTCCAAAGAAGGTCATCTTCTCCCTTGATGATGTTGAGATCATAAATATCTCGAATGGTAAAGTCATTGCAAAAGGAGTTGTAGATCACACTTCGAAGGTATACATGTTTTCACATTTTCTACCCTAATCAAACCCCTCTGCTCTTCTGATTCATGCTAATGAGGCAAGCAAGATTTGGAATGAAATATTTGGCCATCTTAACTATAAGAATCTTTCTGATCTACATGAAAAATAAATGGTCATAGGGTTACCAAAGATTAAATTTTCCAAGGGAGACTGTCAAGGTTGTATCCTAGGAAAACACCCAGAGCATAAATTTGAGAGAGCTAGTCATGAGAGAACCTTTGCACCCCTTGAGTTGATCCACAATGATGTTGCTGGAACATTTCCTCATATGTCAATGATTCAAGCCAAATATGCATTGACCTTCATAGAGACTTTTCCAGGTATTGTTGGGTTTACTTCCTGAAGCATAAGTCTGAAGTTTTTGACCTCTTCAAAGTCTTTAAGGCCTTGGTTGAAAATCAGTCTGGGAGGAGACTCAATATCCTCAGATATAAAAATGGTGGTGAGTATGTCAAGTCTAAGTTCATTCAATATTGTAAATATGCAGGTGTTCAGATGCAACATTCAATCCCTTACACACCACAGCAAAATGGTGTTGCTGAGAGAAAGAACAAATCATTGAAAGAGATGGCAACCTGTATGATGGAGGCTAAGAATTTTCCACCAAAGTTTTGGGCCAAGGATATAAACTATGCATCCTATATATAGAATAGGGTGCATCATAAACATCTTTATGGTATGAATCCTTTCAAAGGTTGGAGTGGGCACAAGCCAGATGTGACCCATTTGAGGATTTTTGGCTCAAAGGCTTGGGCTAGAATTCCAACTGAAAAGAGAAAGGATTTGCAGCCCCAAAGCCAAGAGTGCCTATTTGTTCGGTATTATGAATATTAAAAAGGGTACAAGCTGATCAACTTGAGCACAAACAAATCCTTCATTAAAAGGAGTGTTCAGTTCCAAGAAGAGCCTTTAGCAGCAGTTGAAGTTGGAGAGTCTTCTTCACCACCAGAACCATTGAATGTAAGTGAAGAGACAAATGAGTTTGCTGATTCTGATATGTATGATAATGATGATTTAATTGCAGATCCTGACAGTCATACAAGACCAAAATGGGCAGCAAATACCATTCATGTAGCTGGGGAACTAGCTGGAAATCCTAGTGATCCTAGAAGGACTAGATATCAGTTTGAGAGTGCCCTGTGTATGAAAGATCCTTTGTTTGCAGAGAAGTGCTATCTGATGTTTGAATCAGACCCATATACATATGAATATGCAGCACATTATCCAATATGGTAAGCAGCCATGAAAGAAGAATTCAGCTCACTCCAGAAGAACAACACTTGGGAACTGGTTGATTCTTCCCCTAGGGAGGAAGCTAGTTCAATGTAAGTGGGTTTTCAAAACTAAGTTTGCTGCTGATGGTTCACATTTGAAATATAAGGCAATATTGGTAGCCAAGGGCTACTCATAGGTACATGGTATTGACTACAATGAAACCTTTGCACCAATGGAAAAGATGGACTCCATAAGGCTAGCCTTAGCCATTGCAGCTTCGAAGCAGTGGGAAGTACATCACATGGATGTGAAGTGTGCTTTCCTGAATGGAGATCTCATTGAAGAGATTTACATGCAGCAAACTCAAGGGTTTTTACTAATCCATATTTTGTGTGCAGGCTAAAGAAACCATTGTATGGGCTTAATCAAACCCCCAGGGCTTGGTATGCCAAGATTGATGGATTTTTGCTGTCATTGAGTTTTGTTCAATGCAAGTATGATCCTAATATTTATTTGAAGCTAATTCATGGTTCTTTGATGATTATTTTCATGTATGTGGATGACCTTCTGATTACAAGAATTTCAAAGAAATATATTACCTCCTTGAAGGATGCAATGAACCATGCATTTTCTATGACTGATCTAGGGTTGTTGAGCCAATTCTTGGGTCTCAAAATTGCTCAATCCCAACATGGAATAAAAGTACATCCATCCAAGTATGCTTTATATTTTCTGAACAAGTTCAACATGAAATATTGAAAGCCAAGCAAGACTCCCTTCCTTTCAGGATTTAAGCTTGAAGAAGTAGGTTCTTCCCCTATGGTAAATAATACATTGTATAGGCAGTTGATTGGGTTTTTGCTTTACTTTACACACAGTCGACCTGATATTTCTCATGCAGTAAGTGTGGCTTCAAGATACATGGATCAGCCTCATGAGATCCATTGGAGAGCAGCCAAAAGGATCCTTAACTTTGTTCAGGGAATAAGAACTCATTGGATCTTCTACAAAGCTAAATCTGATCTTGATTTGATTGGGTTTACTGACAGTGATTGGGCAGGTGACAACACAGATCGAAAGTCAACATCACGATATGTGTTCATTCTTTCTAAAGGACCAATCAGTTGTTCAAGCAAGAAACCGAGTTCCATAGAACTCTCATATATGGAAGCAGGGTACAGAGGAGTTGTAAATGCAACAACTCAATGTTTATGGTTGTAGGGGATACTTGGTGAGTGTGGCTTCGAATAAGAATTTTAAACTATTATCTATTGTGATAATCAGAGTACCATTCAAATTTGCAATGATCTAGTTTAGAGATAGAGAACCAAACACATTGAGATCCATATGCACTACATCAGATAGCTTGTGCATGATGGCACCATTCACCTACTCTTCTGTGCATCTTCAGAACAATTAGCAGACATCTTCACCAAAGTTTTTGCGATAATACATTCAGCAATCTCAAATCACTGCTGGGGATTGCTGATCATGCTATGAAGTGTGATTGATGACAATATTTTTAAATTTTGTTTTACTGTCCATGTTTAAGGGAGGATTTTCCCACTGGGTTTTTGCCTCTTTCATTGGTTAAATGGACATGCATTATGGAAAGGGTGAATAAGCCTTATTGCTAGGCCCTATAGTTTTCAGATATTTAATCATAAATTCAGGCTTAAGGGGGGGTGTTAGAATAATCAACCCATAGTTAGCTACCTTAGACATTAATTAATCCATTTTTGTCTTATTTGCCTAGTTTCCAATATTCCACTCTATGCAAGTTGTCTTCCACATGTCCTAGAAGTTAAACTTGCTAAAAATGAGTCACGGAGCACTTGGGAAACCTCTTGGAAACCATATTTAGCATGTTTTCTTTATTCCAAATCCTCCCTAGCGCATATCTTCTTTTTCTGTTAAGTTTCCTTCTTTATTGAGATTTATGACAAAAGGGAAAGTAAGACTAGGTGTAGTTGAATTGTTTTTTCCCCTCATCATCCTTCATCCTTTTCTCCTAATAAAAGCATGTATGAGTTGTATTTCCATCCCTTATTAGCTTTCCTACTTGAATTTTCCAATTCGTGAGCCTCTAAGTGGATTTGGAAACTGCTTTATGCACCTATGGGGGATTTGACTAGATTTAGTAATCCTACTTTTTGACTATTTCGAATGGCATCCTTATGCATTTGAATCTCTCATGTAATTATATATTTCAGTAGCCTATGACTTCACAAGGTTGGCTATTGTACACTTATTCAATACAGATTAGTGTTATGCTCCAATTTCAGTCTCCTTTGTGTGTAAATTTGCATGTTTGATTAGCAATTTTGTGATTGCAATTGTTCTATCACTTGGGTTCAATTTCCACATGAACGGTACCCATCGGTAGCACTAGCTATAGAAAAAGGAGTTTGGGTATCGTAGAATATAATTCCAAAACTTAAGAAGTTGACCTTTCTTGATCAAGACTTACAAAAATTCCTGGAATCGGACATGAAGAACTACATGGTTCTTGTGCAAGATACACCAGATAGCCCAAAGCACCTAGTTCCAATGGAATGGGAAAGAGGACTCGATTAAGCAGGCTTACTGTCACTGATGTATATGCCACATTTTGAACAAATCATAGAGGTGAATGCACATGTCAAATAATTATTGGTATCATTCCATGGTGGCTTCCTATGGCTCGACAAAAAAATTTATGTGGATGTCGAGCTAATAGCAACGGTTATAGGGATTCCACTTATGGGCATATAACCATCATTGTTTTAAAAAAATACCAAGACACTCTGCTGATGAATAAGATAAAAAATAAGTATGATTTGTCTATAGATACTAGAGGATTTTTAATATCCTCCATCAATGACCACACTGTTTGGTTCACAACGAAGGTTTTAGCTACCAAGTTGCTATGAAAGATGCACCTGAACCAATGTATTGTAGGAACAATTGCAGCAGATGAAATCTGTGCGGAGGGGGTTTAAATGAACTAGTCACATTATCTACTAAATGAGTTATTATCATATGTAGAGGACTCATAGGAGAAAGGTACCTCATTCCATTATTCATGGTTACTCATTTTGATTTAATTTGTCGAATGGTTAGAACCAATGAACTACCAAGGGGTAGATATACCAGTGCAATATCGAGGAGCTTGATACCAGAATATATGGTTTGAGAAAGATAAAAAGGAGCGACAAAGAGAAAAAAATATGTAATTATTTATGCATGGAGAGGCCCTGCGTTATTAGGTGAAAAAGAAATTAAGAATCATGGAAAAAAACATTCAATGATTTCAAAACATTATTAAATTTATAATTGAGCCCCATCACATGTTGTTGCAGCTGCGATAAGATCCACAATGCCAATACTTAGCGATCCAATTCTTGTTTTATGAAGAATAAGTTGAGGCCATTAACTAATTTTGGCTGGAAGAATAGATATTTCCTATCATCGATGACCTATTATCTACTAAATATGACCCGTGATAGGACGATCCACCAATGCATAAAGATTGAGAACAAAGAGGGGAACCACCACCAATAGCACAATATCCGTAGAATTCTCCCAACCCTCCCTAGAATGATTCTAGTGCAACCCAAATAGATCCAATGGTGGGATATAAAAGGAAGCAGAAGGAGTAGCTTGAGACAAGGCATAAGAAAAGGAAGGCTAATAAAACAATAGGAACTATCGGCCTTTATGGAAATGATTTTACCATTCCGACGAAGGAAATGACAGAAGTCACTATGCAGAGATTGAATAATATGGATGAGCGACAAACATAGGTCACACGTAGTATTACAAACCTACTACATATGCTCTCCAAAGCAGTCAAAGAAGCGTGAGTAGTTGTAGACTACATACCATAAGTGATGGTGTCATAGGAATTACCTGCCCTTCATAAGAGAGATTGACTGATATGTCGATACCAATTCAACCAATAAGGAATCAATTGGTGGGAGAAGCACTCAAATTGGGAACTACAGAGTTGAATACCATGGCCAAGAAATTGGGCCATGTTAGAATATATTTTTCTCAGATGCTATTGTATGAGGTTTATGCAATACAAAATGTTGTAGTTGCGGAAATGAAGGTCAGAGAAGGCACAATGATCATGCAAGTTTGATCACTGAATCATAATGTTAGTAAGATGAAGAAAAAAATCAAAGAAACCGAGAAAAAATCCAAAACTTGGGAGAAGGACAGGGACAAGCTTGACAATACTGTAACACTTACTTGCAGTAATTTTGTAGATGAAGGAATAACAAATGAAATGTTTTCCAAGACCAATGCCATTCAACTTGGTGAAATCACAGAGGAAGTTCACAAAATGGTCATAGATCTAGAAGCACAGGTGAGACCATGTACACCACCAGAGCTGCTAGAAGAAAGAAGGAAGATAGAAAAAGACAACGCAAAGAATATAGAAGAGGTAGAGGAATTATGTACAAAGGAATTTAAACAAGTTTCTCAGATGTTGGAAGAGTTGATTGATTATGTGGAGTTAGAGAAAGTCACAGAGAAGTTGTGCACTACTGAGACAGAGACAAATCAAATGACCAATGCGATGATGAAATTTACCTTAGCATAGAAAATGGCTAATGCTGTCGAGATGAAAAAACTTCAATAGCAAGTCATAGTGCCGCGCACTAAAAAATAGTGGAGGAATGACTGAGTCACATAATTGCAAGCCAAAGCAGAAATATTTACAGGCATTATTAAACCTATACATCAAAAAGTGAAACAAGCAGCAAAGTCCATGGGACTTTCAACGTTGAAAAACATCAGTTTCGACCTTGTGGGAAATTTGTAGAAGGAAGAAGTAGATGTGCAATGAGAAACGAAATAGATAGTGAAAATCTTCTAATATTTTCAAAGTAAAGTGGTCACGATCGAAAGGTCTGATTAACATGGCTCAGCACAAGCCACATGTGAGTGTTGGGGGCCTGTTTTCCCTAGGAAAATATAGGCATAATTTAATTATATTTTTACTTAGAAATATGAAGAGTCTAGTTTCACAACAGAGGAAGAGCTACGACAAAAGAATAAGTTGTAGAGGAAGCTACGGCAAAAGGAAAGATGCAATGAAAGCAACCATGCGAGGAATAGCTACGGTAGAAGAAGTAGTTGTAGAAGGGAAGTTGTGACATAAGAATCTAAAAGGGAAGAGTTCATGATAGAAGGGAATATGTGGCAAGATCAACTGTGATGGAAGGAACCATGATGGAAGAAGACGTGCAACAGTTGAAAAGGACAGCTCAAGATATCATGGTTAAGAAGTCAGTTAGGATAACGCATGCTTTGGGATTGTAGAGACCAGAGACTAGAGAGAATAAGAGGAGAGAGAAGTCTCTATAGATTATAGAAGAATATATAGAACCAAGTTTTCAAGCTGAGTGCATAGATGAAAGGTACCATATATTTATCATGCTAGATGAATAGTGCCATCATGGTTTTTCCTGGATGAGTTTCCACTTTTGTTGTTGTTGTTGACTATGGGAATTGACAACTGGGGCTAGGATGGTACTCATGTGACACAAGGTTCAGGGATCCAATCCCACTACCACTATACCCCTAGATTCCCCACACTGGTCCAAAATAAATGGGACATAGGTAAACTCGGGCGGGATTTGATCTCATGACCTCCTTTACAACAAGTGAATTCATATCAAGCGATGCCAATGAGCGATACCCGTTCGGGATAGGGATGGGTTTCCATGTTAAATGTTGTATATGTGAATATTTTATGAATGTGTTTATGTCAAATTAATGTATGTTGTGGATGAATTTATTTGTATTTTCTTACGAATGAGTCCTTATATGTATCTATCACACGGTTATTAGTTGGAATCGCTGATAAGGAATTATATTAATTGTTATAATCTCTATCGATGAACAAATATTTTCATATATTGAATTCATGCAATAATAATAAGTAATATAACCACCGACTTTGATCTATCAATACAATAAGGTTCCAAGGAAGTGAAAATCCCCACACAACTGCATAAACCTGGTTCTGGCAATTACCCATAAGAGATATATCAGGTGATACTACATCGGCATCGCAGGTGCTACCGACTGAGCCCTGCTCTATCGGGCTGATATCTTGGATTTTGTTATCATACAAACAAGGGTCTGAACCTAGGTTGAAGGAAAAAATGCAAACTATCTCATATATTTTTGAGCGACTCTTGCATGTAGTGTCAAAATCAATAGAAAGTAAGCTTGTTATTACCTCTGCACATTTTTTGCACTATTCATTTGCAAGTAACTACACCTGTCCTGAAAAATTTACCAGTATTGACAATAATGTTCCCCTTGTAGTTGAAGGTGGGAATATCATTAAGGAACAAGGATCTCTAAAGTTTCTCCTTCTCTCTTCCATGAGTAACTGGGCTAAGTTAATGGAAAGGAATCCCTAGACTACTATGGTATTTTCAACCCTTTTTGAAGATGAACTTACATTACAACCTTGTGCAGGAGGTTTGATGTATCTAGTTAATGATTTTGTTTCATTCTTTTGAAGACACCTTGATGCAGTAGATATTCCATAGCTATTTTATCCAAATGACAATATTCTTGTTGTTTCCCATGATTTGAAAAAGGAGAATGAATTTATTTTGTTGCAGTGGATCCAATCAGGAATATAAATGTTGTAATTTTTCTAACTTGATGCACAATATCCAATGGAAAATGGATACAAAATTTATCACCAGAAGGGCAGGATAACTCTCTCCAAACAATGTCTTGAACAAAAATACACAAAACGGGTTAAGGGTAATGTGCCTCTTTCATCGAAAACTTGGGTCCTTAGATTCCTTCCCTTTGACACTCCTCATTATCCACAACTAACGCAACTAAAAGATTCCATTCACACTCAATTGAAAGATGAGGAAGTGATTTCATGTGATGTTATATTTGGGGATAAACATTTTTGTAAACCAACAAAAGCTCGAACAATACTCCCGGATTTTAAATTCATTCTAGAGAAAGCAAGAGAACAAGGTCAACAAAGAGACCACATTCATCAATTTTTCTTGTAATGTACACATAGTACATCCTTACCTTGATAAACAAGAGATTTATAACAACTTGAATTTTTTGGTCATGGTTAATATGTCTGGTAATTGGTATTCTCCCTATATTCAATCATCTCACTGGTTGAAAGGACCACCTAAAAATTGGTACATTGGAATTCTTTGTTTTATTGCTAAAAGTTGGAAGGGAGTTTCAAGTCACCTACAAAACGCTCCTTTGTTGAAGTATGTAAGTTCTTCGAACAAGAAAGATTTGGAAAGTGTATCAAATTCTTCCTTGTACAGAAGAATTTATCTTTCTTCATAGGAGTCAAACATATTGTGGATGAGAAAATGGTTTTGGGATCTTGGAAATTCTGCCAAATATTATTTCATTCCTAAATATAATCATAAGGAAATTATAAATTTAGATCCTTAGGAAGGTTTCATTAACATCCTACAATTACATAAATTTTTATCTTAGATTTTTTTGAGTGGCTCTTGCATGTAGTATCAAACTCAACAGATAGTAAGCTTATTATCACCATTGTACATTTTTTTCACTATTCATTTGCAAGTAACTACATATGGCTTGGACAACTTTCCCTTCTTTGCAAGAATATTCCCCTCGTAGATGAAGGTGGGAGTACCATTAGAGAATGAGGCTCTCTAAAGTTTCTCCTTCTTGCTTCCATGAGTAGCTGAGCCAATTTAATGGAAATGGATCCTTGGACTACTATGGTATTTTCAACCCTTTTTGAAGATTACCTTACATTACAACCTTGCATAGGAGGTTTGATGTATTCACTTATGATTTGGTTTCATTCCTTTGAATACACCTTGATGTAGTAGATATTCCACAAGGATTTCCTCAAAAATCCAATATTCTTGTTGTTTTCCATGGTTTGAAAAAGGAATTCATTTATTTTGCTACAGTGTATCTCTCACTTTCTCTCACTCCCCTACTCCTCCACCTACACTTAATCTCTCACTCTCTCTCACTCCCCCACTCCTTCACCTACACCTAACCTAATTCCCCCCCTCTCTCTACAATCCTCTCCTTAACACAACCCCTCTACAACACCGAAAGACCCCCACATTAATCTAACACCCCTGAACCCACTATCACTTGCTACTCCTATTTCCCCTAAACACCCATTCTACTCAACCTATAACCCTTCCCATGTTAAGTTTTTAATGGTTATACCATATCTGATAACATTTAGCATTATAACGTCATAACCATATGAAAAATGATCACTAAAATATAGAAAAGTACAACCACACAAAAGAACACAAATATTTATATTGAGAAACCCCTATGGGGTAGAAAACCCAATAAAAATTACTCTGTATAAGATGTATCAAAAGTACAAGACAAGAACCTAGACAGGTGCACCTTCTTCCAGCAGATATATATATCTCTCTCTACTATGCGCTTTACACAAGTGAGTGCATGTTCAAATGAGGAACACAACTACTCTATTTATACTCTTTTTTTCACTTGAATTTGAACCTAACAAGTCGGCCCCACTGAACTGACTGGGCCAAATTCACTTAGGAAGAATCAATGCAATATTATATTATATTCATTAGGGTACTATTGACCCAACTTACAATGGAGGATTTACCTCATGACTCTATGATGACCAAATACAATAGTAACTTCCCAATGGAGGAATAATACATCTCCCTTGGGGTACATCAATAATATAAATTTATAATATCCTTTGAATTTACAATATTTCAACACTCCCCCTTAACGAGAAGGGTATTCTATTGAAAACATCATCATAAACTATAGGAGTAATGAGAGAGAGAGCATCCGCAACATCATAAAGGTGATACATCTAATAATCATAGGAAGTTTTCAAAAATCATCTTTAAATGGAACAATTACGCTTCAATGTCTTCAGTACTGGAACATCATCTTCTACATCATTGAGTATTTATCTTTTGCGGCACTTGATCACTTGATCCTTTGCAACAACACTTCGACCTTACGATCCTTTGTAGCAACACTTAAATCTTTTCAATCCTTTGTAGTAGCACTTCGATCTTCTCAATCCTTTGTAGTAGCACTTCAATCTTCTCAATCCTTTGCAACAACACTTTGATATTCTCGATCCTTTTTAGCAACAATTCAATATTCTTGATCCTTTGTAGCAGAACTTCAATACTCTTGATCCTTCGTAGCAGAAACACTTTGATATTCTCAATCCTTTGCACCAACACTTCGATATTCTTAATCCTTTGCAGCAACACTTTGATCTTCTCGATCCTTTACAGCAGTACTTCGATATTCTTGATCCATTACAACAACACTTCGATCTGATAGATCCTTTGCAACAAAATCTATATTCTCTATCCTTTGTAGTAGCACTTTGATCTTCTCGATCCTTTGCATGAACACTTTGATCTTCTTGATCCTTAGCAGCCATGCTACCTGTAGTGCACATGATCTCTTTGCGAGATGATCGATCCCTATCACTTTAGGACATAGGTATAAGGATGATGTAATCCTCCATTGTCCTAATCCCCCTTAATGAGGAGGGTCCATAGTATCTACCAACTTAATCATCTACAACTGAATGTAGATCTTGACCACACCTAGATGCAGGATCTATCCTCTATAAGGGCTCATCGTAGAACATCCCTGGCTTCAAATCTAGGAAAACTACTAAGTGAGTGTTATACTATGACATCTACCTATACATGTAGGCATACTCTTCATACAAGAGTATTGTCTACAGCTTTAGATTTCGACTGCACCTAGGTGTTGGCCCTTGTCGTAGGACATCTTCAATCTGCTAGAGCTAGGACCACTTCATGCGGGTGTTATGCTATAACGTTCATGAGGAATCATCATAGAGAATCCTTAGCACTAAAGCAAGGACCACTCCCAAGTGAGTGCTATTCTATGGCTTCTACATATAAATGTAGGTATACTCTCCATACAAGAGTAACGTCTGTAAGGAATATCTCGACCACACCTAAGTGTTGGCTCTATCATCTGTAAGGACTCATCGTAGGACATCCTTGGCATGAAAGCTAAAACTATTCTCAAGGGAATGTTATACTACGGTATCCACAAATGAATGTTGGTAATCTCCATGTGAGAGTAACATATGCAAGGCCATACTTAGCCAGTAAGGACCACTCTCAGGAACAAAGTGTTATTTCTTGCAAGACCATCATCCACAAGTGAATGTAGGACCTTGTCAGCATCTTCATGCATACTTTTCCTCTTTCATATTGGAGCTTTACTATCATCCATCATTTATGGAACTCTTATCATCACTCCCCATTTCCAAGGAGGATCTATATCATCAACCTACTCCCCCATTGTCCTAGGAGGGTTCATATCATCGATTTTTTCTTCCTTTATGAGGAGAGTCCATATATTTGACCTATTCCTCCTTACCGAAGAGAGTCCATATATTTGATTTGTTATTCCTTTCTGAAGAGAGTCTATATCTTCGACCTGTTCTTCCTTGCGAGGAAATTTTGTGTCATCATCACTATTCCTCCTTCCGAGGAAAGTATTTATAATCATAACTATTCCTCCTTCAGAGGAAAGTTTTTTTGAACTACACCAAGATTGTCACATAATATTGGTCAACACATCAACAACTTTCTCATTGGTACTCACATACTGGAGTTTTATATCTCCCTTCAGTACCATATCCCTTATGTAAAAATATTATATTTCTATGTGCTTTGATTTGATCATGGAGCACAGGATTCTCTATCATCTTTATAAAAATATGGCTGTCACATAGAATCACGATGGTATCCAACTCCATATCAAATAGACCTCCCATCAAATTCTGAATCTATATGGCTTCTCAAATAGCTTATAAAGTTACTATGTACTCTACTTCAGTTGTGCTGAAAGTATCACTAGACTGTTTCTTATTCAACCATGAGATCATGGTGGATCCCAGACAATATCATCCACCTAAGTTTCCCCTTCGGTTCGTGAAAATTCCTGCCCAATATGAATATGTATATTCATACAATCTATAGTAATGATATCTATCATAGTATAGTCCAAAGTATATCGTACCCTTTAGGTACCTCATCACATGCTTTGACGTTATCAGGTGAACCCATTTAGGTCTGACTCAAGGTGTTCATAACAAAGAATATATATGGAATTGTATTCGTTAGATACATCAACAAATCAATAATCTATTTGTACTGAGTCACATCCACTAACTCTGATTCATCAGATAATAGCTTCAGGTTGGTATCCATGGGTGTGTCCATGTATTTACAATCCAACATATCAAATCTTTTCAAGATTTTTGCTGCATACTTTCCTTGGTTTAGAAATGTTCCTTCCGGGCTCTGCCACACTTCCAACTTGAGGAAATAGTGCATCAATCCAAGATATTTCATCGCAAATTCTCCAGCTACCTTATTCTTTCTTTCTGTGATATGTTTCTCATTTCCTGTTAGAAATAAATCATCCATAAATAAATAGTATGACAGGTTCATCATCCATAATCTTGAGGTAAAGTTTAGGATCAAATTTACTTTTGGTAAAGCCAAAGCTTGTCAAGAAGCTATCTATTCTTCCATACCAAGCTCTAGGATATTTATTCAGTCCATACAGAGCCTTATTCAACTTACATACATAAGTCACGTTGTCTTTGAATTCAAATCCTTGTGGCTGTTTGGTGTAAACCTCTTCCTCAATCATACCATTTAGGAAGGCTATCTTTATATCCATCTGGTGTAGATCCCACTTCATCATGGAAGCAAATTCCATGATAGTTCTGATGGAAGTGTACCTTGCTACTAGAGAAAGTGTCTCTTTATAATCATTTCCCTCTCTCCAAGAGAATCCTTTAGCCACAAATCTTGCCTTGTATTTTTAAATACTTCCATCAACAACATGTTTTATCTTGTAGATCAATTTGGAAGATACCACACTCTTGATTTCTGGTTTGGGTACTATATCCCAAACATCATTCTCCATTAATAATTGGTATTCTTTGAACATTTCTTATACCATGAGTTCATCATGTCAGGTCATTGACATATTCGAGTCTTCCACATTCAACCTTGAAGGATGGAACCCACTTTACTCTTAGTAAAGCCTTAGTCCATCATGGAGTTGTCCATCCTGTTGTACCATGTCAAACTTGAATATCTTCCGTCATCACTCCCTCTGAAGCATAACATCATCCTCCCTCTGTATTTTCTACCGGAGTGACAGGTAGCATCCTCTGCTATTGATCTTCTATATATCCATCTCAGGTTACTATTTGTAGGAGTTCTTCAACCGTTCCAGACACTTCTTGTTCCTCTATCCTGTATGGTACAAGTATAGAACAAAATACCATAGTAGTATATCCTTTCCCTAGATGGTTAATCTACTAATAGAATCACTCTTATACCTTAGATATGCAAGATTTATTCTTTGTTCCATTGCTTCTCATGTGATCTATTAGTACCTATTTATTTCTATTGCAGTTGGTCTTATTGCCTTGAAAATTTCAATTTTACATTGGTGATCAGGTGGCTTTCAAGGTTTTGCTCAGTTGGGTAAAGCATTAAGTTTGGCTAAAAGAGGATGCTAAAGGTAAACGAAAGAGAATTATCCAAGTTTTATAGAGATGGATTAAATTACAAAAGCAAATGTTTATATTTTTATAAAAACAATATTTTGTTTTGTAAAAAATTAGAGAAACGATTTTTATAAAAAATATTATTGAACAAAAGATTTTATAAAAATATATTGGTCTAAGGCCCATCTCCACACACTCAAGGTATATTAATCCAGAGCACCAAAATGGTATGGGCCACAAACCCTACCATGTCAACACATAACAAACCAGAGCATGCCATCAAATTCCAAGACCCAAGCTTATGGAGATATTCTATAACCTTTCTTTTGTTCCTTGGTATGATTTGCAACTCTTGGAGTATATAAACCATGAAAGTGTGCCCTCCTTTCAAATGTGGGAATATTCAAGACTGAGCATGTATAATAAAATAATGTCCAAACGTAAATTAAATTTTCAAGTGACAAAAAAGTTGGTTAATCGTTGGGACCACTCACGGCTTGTAACGTTGGTTTGTTCACTACAAAGAAGAGTCTCTTCACAGGTAATTAATACTTTTCTCAGAGGCATTGGAATAACAAGAAGTGACAATAGTACAATAAGAGTAGACGGTATTGACTATGATATAAGAGAAGAGAAGACTTCTACGCATAAACGAATTTCCCTGCCATTCACAATTTCGTGGAACATTTGTCAAGTTTGCTCCAGATGGTTCGAAGAGGATGGTGAAGAGGTACCATAGCAATGGAAAATGAAATATACATGAAGCAATTATTCCTGAATATTAACGGGCACACATGCATGCATCCAATTATCTTGGTTGGAATTACAATTAATATCAAAACATAATAGAACCAACGATCAAAGAAACAAATAAAACCCAATTTCATCCAATTGCCAAAATAAATTTCCCTACATAACTTGCACCATGAAAAGAAGTTTTCGAAATTGGCAAAATAAAAGTGCTTGTGGTGAAAATGAAAACACGTGTCAAAGCAGCATAGTTTGACCAAATAGATCAACAGTTCACCCATATTTTGCAAATTGAAGGCGTTGTTGTCTCAATTTATTTAAGACCCAGAAAATTTTTATGTGGTGGGAAATTCAAACATGTGCTTACATCATCTTAGTTTGGAAAAGTTGATGAAGGGTCAAAAATTTATCTCGCCGACATAAAATGAGCTTGGTTTTTGTTTTGTGATGCTTCAGAGAAAAATGATCGTGATATGACTTTTATGGAAGATTTGGGTGTTGAGGAGTTTGAAATTCTCTTTATAAGAATGGATCCATGTGCCTCTTGCATGGGCGAAGTGATTGAAGAAGCAACATGTTTTTTCACCTTATACCTGACGCATGAGATGCATGCCAATTCCATCTTATCCAACCATTCAAACTTTGATTATTGCTTGTAGAATTTATCAGAGCCGCTGAAAACTATGCACCCACCATATGAGGCCACAATTTAGATAGAATTCCACAAATTCAGCCACTAAAATTTATTTGACAGATCCACGAAGCTGAAGTTTAAGAAGGCAAATTTTCATGAAAATGACTGTTTTAGTTATTAACTTCTAATACCTGTTTTCACCAATCCGAGATGATTTTTGAGAAACCTAAATAGATTTTTCTTCATAACGTACCTATACACAATAACCTCTCTCATTTTTCACACTGGTTCTATGGATTAAGAGAATCAAAGTGATATTTACAGGGAAAGTTTCAGGTTTTCAAATGACTGTTTTAGTCATCAAATTCAAAGGGCTGTTTCCGCCAACTGGGAATGAATTTTACAAAAATGAGAGAGGTTTTTGTTCAGAATAGGTCAATATTAAAATTTTCCTTGATTTTTTCCATGGGTGTCATATATTTGTAGCATTGAAAGAATATTCAAAGTGTATGTTTCCGGAAATTTGAAGCCTGCTGTCCGAGTCATCAACATTAGAGGAAATTTGGGGTCTAAAATGGGCCTCCTAAGGAAAATAATAAAATAATAGTTAAAATAATAAAATAATAGTTAAAATAATAAAATAATAGTTAAAATAATAAAATAATAGTTAAAATAATAAAATAATAGTTAAAATAATAAAATAATAGTTAAAATAATAAAATAATAGTTAAAATAATAAAATAATAGTTAAAATAATAAAATAATACTTATTAATTTTGGAGGAAGCATGAAAAAAACTACTTTTTGTGTTCGTATTTTCGACATATCTCCCTATGCATTTACTCAAATTCTGAGCGGGAGAGCTCGTCGGATGCGGAATTTAATTCCGCATNTGAAAAAAACTACTTTTTGTGTTCGTATTTTCGACATATCTCCCTATGCATTTACTCAAATTCTGAGCGGGAGAGCTCGTCGGATGCGGAATTTAATTCCGCATCCAACGAGTACCCACACTGCATACTTTTGACAGACCCCACTTCCCCAAAAACAAGAAATACCTGAAAAAACGTGATGATGACATCATCATCACATTTTTTCAGGTATTTCTTGTTTTTGGGGCAGCGGGGTCCCTCAAAAGTATGCAGTGTGGGTACTCGTTGGATGCGAAATTAAATTCCGCATCCAAGAGCTCTCCTGCTTGAAATTTGAGTAAAAAGACATGGAGATATGTCGAAAATACGAACAAAAAAAGTAGTTTTCTTTTATGATAAATATGTCAATTCAACCATTATGGTTGACTCATTTTATTGAAATTCTATTGGTTCTTGAATTCCAACTCCCAAAATTTGTTGTTGGCACGTTTTCTTATAAGGCCCATTTTAGACCCCAAATTTCCTCTAATGTTTCAAAATCAGATCCCAAAGAGCTGGAGGTGAATCAGAGAAAAAAAAGACACGGGTTTTGATAGACACATGGTCAGTCACAATAAAATCTCTCATATTTCACACAACCATCACCAGCTGAGATATGCAAGAGGGGATTTAATTCCTATTTTTTCAGTAGTCCACATCATATTTATGTTTTGTGTTAATTGTGGAAAATACGCCACGTTAGAGTTGGTTAGAAGTTTGTTTTCCAGTTTGTAAATAATTTAAACCCCGAGGTTGGTATCGGGAGTTAGAAGAACTCTAAATTTACTCCTCATAGAAGGAGAAAGGGTTGGTTGGTTTTAAACTTGTAAGACTATCATGTTTTGATTCTTTAAAGTAATATACAGAGTCGAGCGCTGGATATACTCATTACAAGAATTATTGTGTGTTTCCAAATCATAGTCTGTACATTTCTCTTCCCTATGTGCATGTTATTTCCAGTACTTCTTTACGTTATGTGTTCTTCATGTCGTAGACACAGTGTATAATGGTCAGGAATTCATACTCATATGCTCTTGCCATTGTCTTTGATATCCACCAAAATTGTTTCTTCCAAAACTAGCGTAGAATTCATCCCTGCGGTGCGCTACGCTAGAGGAATGCCATATTTTTTATATTACCACTAGACCCCAAACATAATGACTGTTATCGAAGCACTACCTTTCTCTTGTATGCATTTTCTTATGCAAACTGCCCTATTCCCTTGGGTTTTGACACCATAGTCAGATAACTCTTTTTTTTGTTTGCGACCACCAACGTTTAATATTCATCCCGTGACATTATGTCTGGCCTTTCTATACATCTTTGAGAGATCCCTCTCTAGAATTGGAGAATATAGCTCCCTTTCCTAAAGTGGTTCTGCTGTTACCTCGAGGTCTTCCTTTCCCACAATCTTGGGTGTGATTATGGGTGCTAACAAACTAGCGCCATCGCTGGGGAGGAAATTGAAGATCATCCTTGCGAAGAACGACAAAGATTCAAAGGATAAAAGGTTTTTGTGGGAAAAAGAGACTCCTACAAGTGAAAAAGGTTGTATCATTTTCCCTGGCGACTCCACTGAAAGATTCTAGAAGGTGGCCCCACTGGGGAGACCGGTGGTCAGAAAGACAGATACGGGGAGAGGCTTCAAATTTTCCCTAAATATGAATTAAAGGTTTATATCTGAATGTTGATGTTGAACAATGGTCAAGATATCAAGAAGGTCATGTCTCTTTTCAGCTGGCGACTCCATCTGTGAAGAATCCATTCTTTATAATGTTCTATGGCAGCTCTGCCATCAAACGGGGTTGCAAAGTTTGAGGAGCTAATTTAGTTTCTCCACCATCAAGATGAATTTTTGGGCTCCAAGTTATGCTCCTATGAATCTTGCTACCATTCCTGGTTATCCCAATAAAATACCTCCTTTAAATTGGCAAACATACCTTCCAAGGTTAAATGATGAAAATGGTGATGATGGTTCCATTCACTTATTTAGATTTCATAAGAATATACACAAGCTGGGAGTGTGATGGCATGAAGATTCTTTAATGAAATTGTTCATGTTTAGTTTAGAAGGATATGGAAGGTCATGGTATGAGGGATTGCCGGCAAGGAGATTATTTTCCATTAAAGACTTTCATACAGTATTTCATGAGCATTTCGAAATGCATTATTGTTCTTTGTTGTTACTTCAAGATTGATGCACACACGATAAAGAGTTCATTGAAAATGTGAAAGATGAATGTGGCAATGATTAGTATTTGGATGAAGAGGTTTTAGAGATCTTACATGAATAATCAGCTCAAAAAGAAAGACAAACCAATTGCCATGATAATCAGGAAATCTCCCAGCAATTAGTGCTGTCTTCCTTGACTAAAGTTGACATAAACCAAAGCTCTGTCTCAACCAGTTATATCTCTCTTCCTGAAACTGATGATGATTTGCAGCATTCTTCTCATTCTCTGTGTGACCAAGAAAGAGGTTGGGACTTTCAATCAAATCCTTCCTCATATTATTCAACTTCTTAAATTTTGTTACAAGAAGAGACTTCCCCTTCCCTATTAGAAAATTCCTTTTCTCAACAACAATATCTTCAAAGTTACAATGCTTGTATGATTGATTACACAGAAAATGATAATTCTAGAAAATATCAGTTTTGTGGTCCTCCCACATGTTTATTTTCTAAAGTTGCAAGTAAAGAGAAATCAGATTTTAAAAAAAGGGTTGAAGGAATAACTTTGCATGTTGACCAAATTCAAATTTCACTTGAATATTTACATGAACATATAAAGCCCTCTTTGCTTGTAGAAGATGACCAGCCCAGTGATTTGAAATTAGATGGCTGTATGCTTTTTTTTCTTCTAAAGAATGCAATTAGCTTGCCACAATTTCTGTTAGCGAAGAAAATTTCATTGCAATCCCAGATCAAAAGTATGAAAAGAGAGTGGGAACTGAACATGTTGAAAGTGACTATTTGCCGTTGTGTTTTCCTTCATTTGAGTGGTTAAAAAAGAGACTTAAAGTTTCTAATAAAAAACATAAATTTGATATTGTAGATGAATGTATAAATTTACTTGGAATAGATGATAAGCAAGAAGGACAGTTATGCAATCAATCCCATCCTTTAGAAAAACCAATAGTATGCAATGAAGAATTGAGTAATGAAGAAGAAGATGGGGGTTCTCAAATGGATGTTTCTTTTTGTTTTTCATATTCATAAATTTTTTGTCGAAAACAAGTATGTTTGCTTGATCATGTTGATGAATAGAGTGGTATTTATTTTTAAATGAATGAAAAGAATGAAGTTTTAAAATCAGAAATTTTAGATGAAGTTGTGAATGTCTCGCCTATAAATTGTCATGAGTTTTCCTTGCATGGTTATTTTGAAGATCAGTTTGACAGTGTGCAAGGGAATTTACAGTTGGGGCAGCTTTCTCATGATAAGATAATGACATAAATTTTTGAAAGTTGTCATGCTTTTTATGATCCGGTGGTAGAGTAGATGGAGAGGTTGGGAAATGGTACTGGCTGGGTATACCTCTACTGTAAAGATCAATTTCTTTATTATGACCTTGTGCCATTAAGTCTGTCATCTCTATTTTTGGTCAAGCATGAAGAGAAAGTTGGTTTATGGGATCATTTTCTTGATTGGCTTCAATGTAAATCAGAAGTTACTTAACTGAGCATTGATGCTTAGTTAGTAGGGTAGGTAAGTAAATGTGAAAAAGCTCAACATGGAAAGCATTTTATTTTAGGAGTTTTCAGTATGAGTTTAGTTTTAGTTTCAGTCACTAGTTTAGGTTTTCAATTACAATGGGTTTCCAGCCTTCAGAGTATGTATAGGTGGCAGGTTACAGGTTGAAAGGGGCTTGTTTACAGGATGGTTTCAGTTGATGGTTATAAGGGTAGAACATGTTGGGGATTTTAGAGAGTTTTGGGAGCCGCCCAATGGATTTGAGACATGGTCTATGGGGCTCTTTGCTACCTCACGGGGAAAATATCATCCCTAGATGGAGCCACTTGTTAACACCTATTTATTTTTGTTGCCGTTGGTCTTATTGCCTTGAAAATTTCGATTTTACATTGGTGATCAGGTGGCTTTCAAGGTTTTGCTCAATTGGGTAAAGCATTAAAATTTCCCAAGTTTGGCTAAAAGAGAATTATAAAGGTAAAAGAAATAGAATTATCCAAGTTTTATAGAGATGGATTAAATTACAAAAGTGAATGTTTATAATTTTATAAAAACAATATTTTGTTTTGTAAAAATATTAAACAAAAGCTTTTTATAAAAAAATATTATTGAACAAAAGCTTTTATAAAAATTTATTGGTCTAAGGCCCATCTCCAAAGACTCAAGGTATATTAAGACAAAGCACCAAAATGGTATGGGCCATAAACCTGCCACGTCAACACATAACAAAGTAGAGCACGTCATCAAAGTCCAAGACCTATTGTAGGTACAACAGATCCCATGTTATTCTCACAAGGGAGCCCAATTACACATACAAAGGTAACTTAATAGAATCCTTTGTCCATTTCTTGGCTTCTATTACATTTTCTTGACTTCTCGGATTTTCTAACTAACCAAAATTCCCAAAAATCCATGCTTGATTTGTGTGTTTTTTTTTAAGATGCGGAAAGCTAGTTTTTTTCAGCATTGTTTTTTAATTCCAAAACCCGCAACCCGCAACCTGCAAGTTGCGGAATGCAGAATTTTGTAGTCATATTTTTTAAAATTCCTCATCCTACAACATGCATATCACAAATACATAATGCAGGATGCGGGAGAATTTTTGAAAAATATGCATTGGTCAACCCGCAACCCGCATCCTGCAAATGCGGAATGCAAGGTGCGGGGTGTCATTTGTTATGAATTTTGGTTTGCGTGTTTCCGCAACCCGTATCCCGCAAAGTGAAAAATTTGGGCTGCAGAGAAGTTTGAATAAAGTCTTGTATTTTTGCGATTCTGCATCCCGCAAAATGCAGAATGCGGGTTATGGAATGATTAATAAAATTTGGATTTTCTGATTTAATCCCACATCCCACAAAGTCTGATCTCAACCATGATTTTCATCCTCATCCTACAGTATAAATTGTTTCCCATGGATTATATATATGTTGGTATAATTCACAATTTCTTCACTGTTCTTACCACTGTAACTTGCTGTGATGCGTGAATTTACCTTGAGGTTTTTATCAAGCAATTTCGTCATTATTTACTCTAGTTTCAGGTTAGTTTTCAAGTCGCCTTTCTAAATTTGAATTGCTTATTGTTGTTTCAATATAATTTAGTTTTAATTTTTTGTTTATGCGTCCAACAGAACATTTCGACCTCAAAAACTCCTCGAATTACCCGGTGCAAAAACCCCCAGAAAGACATGCTAACCAAAGATCCAAATTTCAAGGTCTTCTCTGATACCAGTGGTCGGGTTAGCGAAACCTACTAGTTGGATTGGTCCTGAATCTATTCTATCTTTGACAATAATGACCTTTCATACTTTCAGGATGACCAACCCATTTATGAGAGAATTAGGGATTCCGACATCCACATGATTGCTGCAAGACTCGCTGTGCTCCCTTACAATGACATAGTCAGATGGATTGTTGATCATTCCAATAAAAAAGACCGTTCTTTTAATAATAGTATAGGATTGCTTCTTACCAATTTCCATTCTGAAACTTTTGTAAAAATTTATGCCCTCAAACCTTTTAGGCAACTCCTTAATGTCGATTTTGTTAAAACTGCTAAGTCTAGGGTTTAATTTTGACCAAATGTTGAAGTCTTGGATGGCTGAACCGCGTAAATTTTCTCAAAGGAAATATGAACTCTACGAAATTGAATTGTTTAAAGAACCCTATTCCATTCTTGCATCGATGTTGTGTAGGCTCTATGGTCTCCCCAACTGTTCTTACTTCAAGGATGAATGGGATCCGATTTCCCACCATGTTATAACCACAGGTGAATCCCTCCCATGGGATTCAATTTTGTCTTTGGAACTCAAAACAACTATACAGGAATTTCAAAAAGATACTACAAGGAAGAAACCTAGTTTCTTTTTCTCTGCCTACATAGTCGACGTATTTTGTGTTGAGTTCTGCTATCCAAATTTGGGATGGAGCTGGGTATTGCTAGACCTGCCTGTGCACATTTATCATGTAGAGCTGTGGGAAACCAATTATGTGAACAAGTTTTATGACTTTTGTGAAAGATTCCTCGACAGAGTCTATTTCCTAATCTTCAACAAGGAAGCTCATGCTTTCTCCCCTGAAGCTAAAACCCTTATAGCCACAATGGGGGATTGGTATGTCGGTGAATCATTTGCATACATCATGGTATATGGAAGCAACACTGCTCATATGTTGCCAAATTTCATGCTTGACAGGTTGGTGCTTGAAGAAATATCATTTAAGATGGTCACCAAAGGGATATATAAGAAGTGTGCAGCACCTGAGAGGAAATTCTAGCCCAAGTTTCCTCAAAACCTGGGATGTTATAGCATACCAACCTCCACCTGGGAATTTTAACTTAGTGATCACATAATGTCTCTCAAGCTGGGTTTTTCCAGTAAGAGACATCATGATCCCAAGGGTATTGTTGATTTTCACCTTAAACAGAATCACTTCAAAACAGGGTACGCTCATGAAGAAGTCGCAGATGACTTCATTTATCAGGGAGTTGATTCTTTTTCTAAGGTTTTAGGCGGGGCTAAAAGCAAAGAAGAACAAATCCAAATCCTACTATATCAAAAGGAAATCAGGGATAGGGTTCGACATTACAGGGATATGAAATTAGACATTCAATAAAATATGATGAAAGAAAAAGAAGCAAAGGATGCTCAAGCAGCCAAAGACTCATCCATAGCGACTAGTTCAGCCACTGATAAAGGGAAAAGTCCCATTAAAGATATACCATAGGAATCTATTGAGCAGCAGGTTAAATCCTATTTACATACTTCAGAGTAGATTAAATAGAAGTTGAGCAGGATTATTTCGGCATTGGACACTCAAAAAATTACAACTTCTCAACCAACTGAAGCTACTCAGGTGACTACTGTTATTGAGAAAGCTCAACCTGAACAAACCTAGATTAAGGAGAAGCCCTTCAAAAAGTTGAAGGTTCAAGTTTCATCCATCCCTGTTTCTCCTATAGATTTGACTAATTTAGAGGAGGGCGATGAAAGGATTTCTCATGTGCCTATCACTGTGGAACCTGGAAATATTAATGATTTACAGGAGTTTATGAATTTGTTTAGTGGAAGAAATGGGAAGTTCTCATAAGCTCTCCCACAATCACAACCTTCTTCTCATCCTGGCCCATCATCTTCTGCTTTACTCCTCTCATCAATCATAGGCTTATCTTCATTGTCTACTGGTTCTATTGTGACACCCTTTATGTCTCAACTATATCAAGATGCCACATGTTTACCCCATTCTATTACACCTTTTTCTGTGCATATGCCCATTCTATCATCCACTATACCTCCAACTTTTAAATTTCCACTAGATATTCCTTCTCTTATTTTAGTATCATCTCCTATTCATGAAAAGGCCTCAGCACTCTCATAATCATCACTTTGAGTTACTACTGTAGAGGTTTCATCCATTGAAACTTCTATTTCAGATAATCCTTTGACCCTTGAAGTGACTGTTTCCCAGAGTGGAACTTCCACTTCGCTCAATTTTCATATTACGATGCCCATACCTTATCATATGATAACTCAAAACCTCCTCTTTGATATCCACAGGTGTTAATGTACCCCCTATTGATGATATGAGAGATGAATTCAATGAATATTTTGTAATCTTTGGGGGAGTATCGTTACAGCAAATCTGACAAATCAGTTGTGAAAAGAGGAAAAAAGAGAAGTAGAGATCAGAGTAATGTGGATCCATCCCTTTCAATTGAAATTTTATGGACCTAATTATCAGGTGATCCACAGGTGGATGCTACTGATGCTACATCTGTCCTGGGGCCTTTACAGGTGCCAGAAATTGTCAGGTTAAGCGAGGAGCTGGAACAGGTAAAAAGACAACATGAGGACAGGTATGATGAATTACAAGTGAGAAATGTTGCTCTTCATGATGAGTTACCGAGAGAAAATACTACGGATTCTACTTTGGTACAGAAGGTAGCTTTGCTAGAAAAATAGTATGAAGATGCAACTGCAAGTGCAGCTTCATCTTCGTTTTCTAAATTTTCTCAGGAGGAATTCAAGGATCTTGCTCTTCGGACCAACAGGGAGCATTATGATTTGGTCAGTTAGCTGTTTAAAACTTTGGATAACATTTTTGAAACCCATGTGACTTTTGATAAGATGTCTGTTGTTTTGGAAGATCTGATTGAAAAAAGACAACAAGCTTCAAAGGCTTATGATGAAGTTACAGAATCAAAAAGGTACATGAAAGACAAATAAGACAATGTCATCATTTTTACTAACTTCCAATTTAAGAAAATCAAGACTTTCTTAAGATCTTGGGAAGATCTAGACGAGACGGTCGCTGAAGCTATAAAGAAGGCACATGCTAGTTGTAGCAGAAGGTCGTATGCTGTAGATAATCTCATGGATGAATTTCTTTTCCTTCAATGGTTCTCATTAACAAAGCATGTCCACCTGGGCTAATGATCGAACAAGTTGAACTGAGGAGAGCTGAGGCAAAAGACAATATCAAGGATCTTGATCATGTTGCTATAGATGATGTGGATCGGTTCATCAAATGATCATTTGTAGTGGAGGGGAAGATACATATCTTTATTTGTTTTTGGCATAAACTGGCTCAAAATGAAATTGAAGATTACAAATGCAATGCTCAACTTGGCATTGAATTCGCAAGCTATCCTGATATTGAGGAATTGTTACGCATATGGAAAATATGGAGAGATTTTATGGGATTTTAGTTTTGTTTAGGTTTTGATCCCCTTTTGAAGGAGATTCATTCTTTGTAATAATTATTTTTGAGGTAGTTCTAGAATGCATCAAGGGACTTTTGGGGAAGGAAGGATTGGTATAGGAGACTGAAAAACACCTCTGTTTTTCCTAAGGTTTATGTAATTTATTGCAAAACTTTGAATAAATACAGTACTGTTATTTCATATCTCTTGTATATGATCTGATTGAATTTATTTGACAGATCTCAATTTTTCTTCTTTTGAATGGCTAGATGATGCTGTGATTTACTTGTAATTTATAAATATGTTCATTTATAACCTAGATTTCTCTTTCTTATTGATTAATGCAATGATAAAGATTTAAGGAATTTATTCTTTAACTGTCTTTATCTGTTTCTGCAAGTGATTGAACAATAAAAGATTTACGACAAAGAAATGTTGGTTTTCCAACTGACATACGTATCTGCAGGTTATCTTGAATGATTTAATCTTATTTAATTTTCATTAAAATATTGTTATTTAATTAGGGATTTTATCATCTCATTTGCATTTCTTTCAATGTGGTGAATTACTTGTTATTCAAATATCTTAGGGTAATTTGTAAATCAATTCAACAATTCTCTTTAGGTAGTTTAGATTTAGATCACGATTACTTTCATAGTTAGATTTGATTTTCCTTTTTCTTTCTATCACCCATCTTGTTTTCCAATCTGGGAAATAGATCCTATGTGGCTCAAGCTCTCAAAATCTAGTGGAGGCTATTGAAATATTCGTGGGAGATCAATACTTTAAACAGCTCATGGATAAACCAATACTTACGTGGGATTGTTTGAAGCTTTTGGCTGGGTTTTCTTCATGTGTTGTAAGCCTTAGACACCTTTTTCAGCCACATACACAACTGGGGAATAAACAAATGACTCTAGAATGAGGGCCAACTCATCATGCCTAAATGAAATACACAAATGCCTCCTCCAGCAAGATATCCGAGTATTACTCGTAGTCGCGCCCACCCGTCTACATCAGGGGAAAAAATACATTAGAGAAAATTTAGGGTCTAAAATGGGCCTTATAAGAAAACGCGCCAACAATAAGTTCTTGTGAGTTGGAATTCAAGAACCAATATAATTCCAATAAAATAAGTCAACCATAATGGTTGAATTGACATATTTGTCATAAAAAAAACTACTTTTTTGTTCGTATTTTCGACATATGTCCTTGTGTTTTTATTCAAATTTAGATCGAGAGAGCTCATTGGATGCAGAAATTGATTTTGCATCCAATGAGTACCCACACTGCATACTTTTAACGGACCCCGCTACCCCAAAAATAAGAAATACTTGAAAAAATGTGATGATGACATCATCATCACGTTTTTTCAGGTATTTCTTGTTTTTGGGGTAGTGGGGTCCATCAAAACTATGTAGTGTGGGTACTTGTTGGATGTGGAATTTGATTCTGCATCCAACAAGCTCCCCTGATCGAAATTTGAGTAAAAACACAAGGAGATATGTCAAAAATACGAACACAAAAATAGTTTGTTTCTTTTTTCCTCCAAAATTAATAAATATTATTTTAGTATTTTAACTATTATTTTATTATTTTCCTTAGGAGGCCCATTTTAGACCTCAAAATTTATCTAATGGCACAAGGTTCAGACATAGTCCCAGCTACCTCTTGACAAGATGAGACTACCCCATCAGACAGATACGTTCTTGTATCACCCATCCTAGGACCCATCATAGTTGAACATCTGTTGAAGGGTAATTCCCATAACGTTGCTGATATTTGAAGACGGTTTCTTGAAGAAAATCCAACCCATAATATTCCCCAAGAAAATAATCAAGATAATCTAAGCTGAGGTGACCAAAACGCTGAAAGACGTTGCGACCTTTTCAATGAACTATCTGCCCCTAGGTTAGATCTAGATTCCTTTTTTCAGGTGTCATCTACTCCTCGATATAGCACCCGAGCAGGAGTACCACCCCCATATCCTCCCTCTTATTCATCTTCCTTAGACGAATCGTCAGACTCATCAGCAGAATCTATCACTATGGCTGACGAACAACATAACATGCCTTAGTTGGATGGGGATGCCATGTCTATTTTAGGCGATCAACATAGGTTTCCTAAAAACCCTGAGAAGTGGCTTCCAAAATTTAATCCAAATGACTAAATCCTTGTGGAATACCACATCAAATATTTTATGCAGTCCATCAGACTTAGGAATGTCATACATGAAGACGTTGTTTGCAGACTGTTCCCTTACACGTTTGAGGGAAAGGCTTCTACCTAGTGTTTTTCCTTAGAAGCTAGTTCCATCTCGTCATGGGATGTGTTTTTTGAAATATTCACTCAAAAATTTAGGGATGCCAAGACCCGAGAGGAGTTATTCATAGAGATTTATTCCATGAAGACTAAGGGTAAAGAAAGAGTCAAATATTACAATCACCAGTTTTCATATTTAAAGAATAGGATCCCAAGTATGGTACTTCCTGTTGAGGAATTAATGGTAGCATACTATATTAAGGGTTTCCCAACCCAAATAACCATGTGGGTTAAAAGGGCTAATAAGAAGGCCTTGCAAGACACCTTATCCAAAGCCATACAAGTTGAAAGGGACATGTTCTGTCTCAAGGACAACCCTGGCACCACATCTGCACAAGCATCTACTTCACACACAAAAAGTGACAGTTTTCCTAAACCTGCTGCTACCATTCAAGATCCATTCAATATGAGTGAAGTGAAGAAGCTCCTCCAAATAATTTCTAACAATATGTTAGATCTCAAGAAAACAAGCAATGGAAATCAATCAAACAATAGGGGATTCAATAGGCCACCTTTTAGGAGACCCAACCAGCCTCCTCAAAATCCACCACCTACAAATCCTAGTGAGGGATTCACCTCATAATAGATTTTTTTTTCTTGAAAGCCTTAGCTGCAGGAACACCAAACATTCCCGAATCCTTTGAATATCGGTCTACTCAATATTCACAACGTCCCCAAGAGGAAGAGGAGGATGACCAGTAGGTCAGCATTGTGAGTTTCTTTTAAGAAGAAGAGGAAGAAGAACCTGACATAGATTTCAACCTACAACATACTCACCATAGTATATATAAAGGACCACCTCCACTGGAATCATCATCTGCGACACAGGCTCCCAGCAAAGGTAAAAAACAAACCTAGAAAGACACTCTCATTCTTGAGCCAGAATACAATTTGGTCGAGGATTTGAAGAGAGTCAAGGAGAATATATCTTTATTTGACCTTATCAAAATCCATTCGATAAGGGATTCCTTTCCCAAAATCATGATAATCAAACAACCTAGAGAAGCTTAGAATAACAACCTTGACTCTTCCCCCCGACCAAACAACCCAAATCCTGGAAGCAAGGGAACTCCACCCTTCTTACTTACTTTTGAAATATTTAACAGGAATGTACACAAGTGCATGGTAGAATCAGGTGCTTCATCTAATTCCATGCCTCTTTCTGTATGTAAAAAACTGAATGCCACATGGGAAACCTATCCTATTCAAATTGTGCAATTAGACAGATCCAAAGTCAAAGTTGTAGGAAAACTGAGGAATGTTTTGCTCAGATTATTTGCAGATCCCTGAATTCATTAGACTATTGATATTGTGATTGCAGATATCCCAGAGACTTATGGTATGTGGTTAAGTCTAGATTGGTTAGAAAAACTAAAAGGTTACTTTGCTACAGATTGGTCTCACATGTGGTTACCCCTTAACGTGCAGCCTAACAAACTCAAAGTTGATAGAGAAACTCTCATGAAACAAACTGTAACTGATCTCGATAGTTCCAATGAATCTGTCTCCTTTTTTGATAATCAAATTGAACATTTTACATTTGACACTTTCTTTGGATACCTACATGCTGATGTTTTGTCAGCAGAGAATGTGCAGAAACAGTCTCAGATAACTCATCTCACTTTTGTGCCATTCTCCATTACTACTGTACATAATGTTTATAATGTAAATACTAACTTCAGAATTGATCCTTTTGTTTGGACGTTGTTTTTTGATGGATGTAGATCTAAGGATGGAGCAGGTGCAGGATGCGTCCTTATTGATCCAAAGGGGATCAAGACAATGATCGCGTGCAGATTGGAGTTTGAATGTACTAACAACGTAGCTAAGTACGAAGCCTTAGTACAAGGACTCAGGAAAGCTATTGATATGGGAGCAAGAGCAATCGAATGTGTAAGAGACTCTGATTTCATACTAAAACAGGTAAGAAATCAAATACATTGTTTGTCTCCACGCTTAGTCAATTATGTATAGACCCTCTATACTAGACAATGTTACAAGTTGGAAATGTTCGATGATGACCATCAAATACTAGACTTCCTTTCCGCCCAAAACACCTTCGAAGGTATGGCTATCGACGAAGCTGATAATGAAAAGTCTCTATTTGACCTTTTCAATATCATTCCCAAGTCTGTCATCAGTTTAGAAAAGTTTTACAAATTACAAGATAAATTCAGATGAACCACCAACTACAAGATTCAGAGCTCAACTCTGAATCACACGCCTGTTAATCTAGGAACAGAGAAAGAACCTCGCTTTATCAATCTTGGAAATAACCATTCCCATGATGAGAGAAGGATTTTTATTAAACTGTGTAGGGAATTTAAAGACATATTTTCCTGGACATACGATGAACTCAGGACTTTTGACACTAGTGTCATGCACCCTAACATCCCGATGAAACCTAAGGTAAAACTGTTTTAGCAGAAATTGAGAAAAATGCACCCCATTTTAGAGCCTTCTATCAAAAGGGAACTTGATAGGATACTCTCAGCTAGGATTATATTTTCGATCAGACACGTGCAGTGGATCACTAACTTAGTACCTATTCGGAAGAATAATGGGGAAATCAGGCTCTACATAGACTTCAGAAACCTTAACTGGGCCTCTGAAAAAGACAATTATCCTGTTCCTCCAATGGAATAGATTTTGAATAAAGTATCTAGATATGAGATGTTGTCACTGTTAGATGGTTTCTCAGGTTACAACCAAGTCTTGGTTTCCCCTGATGATCAACTTAAGAAAACTGTCCGAAATCCGTGGGGAACATTTGCATATAGACGAATTCCGTTTAGGCTAGTAAATGGAGGAGCCATGTTCCAGAGGGATATAAACATAGCTTTTAGAGTCTTAATCCATAATTCTATCGTTGTGTACTTAGATGATGTGACTATTTACTCTAAAAATGACAAGATCATTTATTTTCTTTGAAACATGTATTCGAAAGATGCAGGAAAGTTGGGATCTCCCTCAACCCCAAGAAGTCCATCTTCATTGTGACGGAAGGTAAGTTGGTAGGATTCATCGTCTCAAAGGAAGGTATGATCATTGATCTAGAGCGTGCTGAAGCAATTTCCAAGATCGACCTCCCTAACTCCCGAAAGGTAATGCAGTCATTCTTGGGTAAGATTAATTTCATCCGTAGATTCGTGCCGAATTTTGCTCAAGTTGTTAAACCCCTGCAATTTTTAGTTAAAAAGGATGTACCATTTAAGTGGTCCAATGAACTAAAGGACGCATTTACCAAAATTAGGAGAGCTATAACAGAAGCTCTTGCTCTCATGTCTCTAGATTTCAGTAAATATTTCATACTTTACACTTTTGTTACTGACTTTTCTTACGTAGCTGTCATAACAAAGAAAGATCACGAGGACGTTGAGATCCCCATTTCTTTCATGAGTTCGAATTCAAAGGAGTTGAACTCAATTATTCCCAAGATGATAAATAGGACTACACGGTATAGAAATCAATAAAACATTACAGGCCTTATCTTTTGAATTCAAGGACCAAGGTGATTGTCCCATATGCAACCATTTGCAATGTCCTCGTCCAAAAGGAGTTGGGAGAAAAAAGAGCTAACTGGATGACGACCCTACAAGAATATGATCTCAAGATGAAACATGCAAAGATAGTTAGGGGACAAGGGTTGTGTCAACTCACAACCCATTCAAATGATCCTGGAGATCAACACACTGATTGGGAACAAGAAGAGGCTATACCTACAGGTTTTGTTAATGCACTCGAAACAACGACATCTAAATGGTATGTTCACATCAATTTATTTCTTCATAATGGGTTTTCTCCTGAAACCCTTGATCCCAGGAAATGTAGAGCATTAAGGCTAAAATAATCCCCCTATTAACTTATTGATAATGTTCTGTTTAGAAAGAATTATGATGGAATTTTTCTTAGATGCCTTGAAAAGGACCAGACTGACAACTTCCTCTTTCAATGTCATGCAGGACCTATAGGTGGGCATTTCTTAGGTGATACTACGGATCACAAAATCATCTGGGCAGGATACTATTGGCCTACCCTATTCAGAGATGCTCATGCATATGTTAGAAAATGTGAGCCTTGCCAGAAGTGCGTTGGAAAAGTCAAGAAACATGCCTTCCCTTTTCAGCTAGTAGCAGTCCAATTCCCATTTCAGTAGTGGGGATTAGATTTTGTTGGACCTATAAAAAATGTATCCTATTTACAGCACAAATACATTTTGATAGCCACTGATTATTTCACCAGGTGGGTTGAAGCAGTCCCTTTAAGACAGTGTAATACAAACCAGGTAATTTCCTTTCTTGAAAACCAAATAATCACTAGGTTTTGCATCCCCGAGTATCTCATTTTTGACAATGTGTAATACTTAAAATCCATTGACCTAACTAGATACGCCCTTGAGAAAGGGATCAAGCTTTAATTTTTTGCCAACTATTATCCTTAGGGAAACGAACTTGCAGAATCCTCTAACAAAAAATTGATAAACATATTGAAAACGACAGTGGCTTCACATCACAAAAACTGGCATACCCAACTCTATAATGCTCTTTGGGCGGATCAAATCACTCCAAAGGAAGCCATTGGTGACTCCTCTTATTGCCTAGTTTATGGAAAAGAAGCAGTCCTACCAGCTAATCTTACCATCCCTTCATGGCAGTTTACCCAATCCATTGAAGGAAATGATTCTTCTCAATTATAGTAGAGGGTTGATTCTTTGCTCAAGCTAGAAGAGGATAGAGAAAAGGCCAAGAACAAATTCTACCAACATCAACAGTTGGTGAAAAAATTGTTTGACGAGAAGTCCTCCTCTGATAGAGACTTTTCAGTGGGAGATTTAGTGTTAATATGGGATAAGCAACACAAAGACAACAAGGAGTATACCAAGTTCCAACACCTTTGGCTGGGACCATTCATTATTACAAAAAAGATTGGTCCTATTACTGTTCGGTTGCAAACACTGGAAGGGGTTGTTGACACCTATCCAGTGAATGTTTTTCTGCTCAAAAAGTATTTCGTTTGAAAATATTCTTCAACCCTGTACATAGGTTTGGTGTGTTAATTTTCCTTTTTATTTTTTTGTATGTTTGCTTGATACTAGTGTACTTTTGGTAATCTGTACACATATGGCAATGATGGGCAATCAATCTTTCTCAATATTCAATATTCTTAACCTTAAGCAAATCAACATTTTCCATTTTCCCTAACTTGTATCAGGATCTGTTATATGTGAATGATAGCCAATGATTATATAATTTTAGATTAATGCACTCTCATCTTGGTCAATGTATTCTACATGCTTTACTCTTGTGATGAAGGTCATGGAAGAAGAGGTTTGTCTTGTCTAAGGTCTCATTAGAGCACTGCAGCATATCTGTATAACCTAGTCAGTCTCACTCTTTTGGAATTCAATCATGGCCATGTAATTTTATTATGTGGATTACAAGATGAGGGGTCTCATCACGAGCCAGATCATTAGGTTCATAGATGCTTAGTGGAATGACATATTTTCCATATGATTTGGAGAGGTGGCTTTCAGTTTTCTAGAATGTGGGAGATCCTATCACTAGTCGACTCATTCATGATATGCACAACATCAATGAGTAACACTGCCATTATGTGGACACCAATCCATAATAGTGTCTTGCAATCCATATACAAATAAAACCCCAGTCATTCCCAAAAGAATTCTGTTGTAGATAAGGAAAAGGGGGTCCTATCTAAGGCCAACCTTACTATGATCATGGACTTGGTTTTGGATTGAAATTATCACCAGATGATTCCCAATCCATGATAATTTATTTCATCCATATGGATGCAAGAGAAGAGGTCTCCTTATCGAGCTAGCTTGTTCATTTTCCAGGTCAAGTTTGTGAATGACACTGATCACCAAAATATGGGGAAGTGGTCCTATTTCAATACAGTATTTTTATTTCAAAAAAAATAAAAAATAAAAAAAGGGGAAATAAATCATGTTTTCAGTGGCCTATGTGTAGAGATCCAAAATAGTTAAGGTTTGATCCTAGTTTCAGCTTGAACTGTGTGCCTATGTCATCCTGAGTTCGAGTGACCCTTATCTTCCATGCCATCTGAATTGGAGTTGCATTATATTTAAAATGACCATGGATGGAAACACATTAATCATTCTTTGATAATTCTTTGTTGGTTACATTCTTATATTAACATTTTCTGTAGTCCCAAGTTGATCATTTGTCTACTAACATGTTTGATTGGAAAATCCTATTGTTTTGCAGAGATAACTGGTTCTTCTAGCCAGTCGCCATTTGTTGTAGGTACAATAGATCCCATGTTAGTCCCATACGGGAGACAAATTACACATACAAAGGTAAATTAATAGAATCCTTTGTCCAATTCTTGGATTCTATTACATTTTATTGACTTCTGGGGTTTTCTAACTAACCAAAATTCTGAAAAATCCATGCTTGATTTGTGTGTGTTTTTTTCAGATGTAGAAAGCTAGTTTTGTTTGGCATTGTTTTTTGATTCTGCAACTTGCACCCCGCAACCCAAAAGTTGTGAACTGTGGGATTTTGTAGTCGTATGTTTTAAACTTCCTCATCCTACAACCCGCATCCTACAAATGCGGAATGCGGGATGTTGGAGAATTTTTGAAAAATATGCGTTGTTCAACCCGCATCCCGCAAATGCGGAATGCGGGGTGCGAGGTGTCATTTGTTATGACATTTGGTTTGTGTGTTTCTGCAACCTATATCCCACAAAGTGCGGAATGCGGGCTGTAGAGAAGTTTGAAGAGATTTTTGTAGTTTTGTGATTCTCCATCCCGCAAAATGCGGAATGCGGGTTACAGAACGATTAATAAAATTTGGATTTTGTGATTTAATCCTGCATCCCGCAAAGTCTGATCTCGACCATTATTTTCATCCTCATCCTATGGTCTGAATTATTTCCCATGGATTATATATATGTTGGTCTAATTCACTATTTCTTCACTGTTTTTACCACTGTAACTTGCTGTGCTGCGTGAATTTACCTTGAGGTTTTTACCAAGAAATTTCATCATTATTCACTGTGGTTTTAGGTTAGTTTTCGAGGTGCCTTTCCAAATTTGAATTGATTACTATTGTTTCAATATAAATTAGTTTTAATTTTTGGTTTATGCATCCAACAGAACATGTCAACCTCAAAAATCCTCAAATTACACGGTGCAAAAACCTCTAGAAAGACATGTTGACCAAAGACCCGAATTTCAGTGTCTTCTCTGATACCAGTGGTTGGGTTAGCGAAACCTACCAGTTGGATTGATCCCGAATCTATTCTATCTTTGACAATAATGACCTTTTAGACTTTCTTTATGACCAACCCCTTGACGAGAGAATTAGGGATTTCGACATCCACATGATTGCTGCAAGACTTGTTGTGCTCCCTTACAACGATGCAGTCAGATGGATTGTTAATAATTCCAATGCAAAAGACCGTTCTTTTAATAATAGTACAAGATTGCTTCTTGCCAATTTTTGTTCTAAAAATTTTGGAAAAATTTATGCCCTCAAACCTTTTAGGCAGCTCCTTAATGCCGATTTTTTTAAAACTGCTAAGTCCAGGTTTAATTTTGACCAAATGTTGAAGTCTTGGATAGTTGAACCATGTAAATTTTCTCAAAGGAAAGATGAACTCTACCCAATTGAATGGTTTAAAGATCCCTATTCCCTACTTGTAGCAATGTTGTGCAGGCTCTACAGTCTCCCCAACTGTTCTTACTTCAAGGAATAATGGGCTCCGATTTCCCACCATGTTATAACCACAGGTGAATCCCTCCCATGGGATTCAATTATGTCTTTGGAACTCAAAACAACTATACAGGAATTTCAAAAAGCTACCACAAGGAAGAAACCTAGTTTCTTTTTCTCTACCTACATAGTTGACATCTTTTGCACTGAGTTCTGCTATCCAAATTTGGGATGGAGCTGGGTACTGCTAGCCCCACCTATGCATTTGATCATGCGGAGCTGTGGGACACCAATTGTGTGAACAGGTTTTATGACATTTGTGAAGTATTCCTCGGTAGAGTCTATTTCCTAATCTTCAACAAGGAAGATCCTCCTTTCTCCCATGACGCTAAAACCCTTATAGCCATAATGGGGGATTGGTATGTTGGGGAATCATTTACGTACATCAGGGTCTATGGAAGAAACGCTTCTCATATGCTAACGAAGGTCGTTCCTGACAGGTTGGTCCTTGAAGAAATATCATTTTAGACGGTCACCAAAGGGATATATAAGAAGTGTGCAACGCCTAAAAGGAAAGTTTGGCCCAAGTTTCCTCAAACCCTGGGATCTTTGAGCATACCAACCTCCACCTGGGCGTCTGAACTTAGTGATCGCATAATGTCTCTCAAGCTAGGTTTTTCTAGTAATAGACAACATGATCCCAAGGGGATTGTTAATTTTCACCTTAAACAAAATCACTTCAAAATAGGGTATGCTCATGAAGACGTCCCAGATGACTTCATCTATCAGGGAGTTGATAATTTTTCTGAGGTTTTAGGCAGGGCTAAAATCAAAGAAGAATAGAGCCAAATCCTGTTGTATCAAAAGGAAATTAGGGACAAGGTTCGATATTACAGGGCTATGGAACTAGACATTCAAGAAAATATGATGAAAGACAAAGAAGAAAAGGAGGCTCAAGTAGCCAAAGACTCATCCATAGAGACCAGTTCAGCCACTGATAAAGGGAAAATTACCATGGAATAAATCCCATAGTCATCTGTTGAGCAGCAGGTTAAAGCCTATTTACATACTTTAGAGCAAATTAAACACAAGTTGATCAGGATGACTTCGGCATTGGAAACTCAATAAATTACAACTTCTCAACTAGCTAAAGCTACTCAGGTGACTACTGTTGTTGAGAAAGCTCAACCTGAACAAATCCAGATTGAGGAGAAGCCCTTCAAAAAGTTGAAGGTTCAAGTTTCATCCATCCTTGTTTCTACTATACATTTGACCAATTCAGAGGAGGAGGATAAAAGGATTTATCCTATGCCTATCACTACAGAACCTGTAAAGGGTAATTATTTACAGAAGTTTATGAATTTGTTTAATGGCAGCAATGGAAAGTTCTCATCGACTCTCCCACAATCATGACCTTCTTCTTAGTTTGGACCATCATCTTCTGCTTTACTCCTCTCATCAATTATAGCCTTATATTCATTGTCTACTAGTTCTACTGTGCCACCCTTTATGTCTCAGCTATATCAAGATGCCACTTATTTACCCCATTTTATTACAACTGTTTCCGTGCATATTCCCATTCCATCATCCACTATACCTATAGTTTTTAAAGTTCCACTGCATATTCCTTCTCTTAGTTCAGTATCATCTCCTATTCGTGAAAAGGCCTCAACACTCTCACCATCGTCACTTTGAGTTACTACTGTGGAGGTTTCATCCATTGAAACTTCTGTTTTAGATAATCCTTTGACCATTGAAGTGACTGTTGCCCAGCGTGGAACTTCCACTTCGCTCACTTCTCATATTACAATGCCCATACCTTCTCACAATATAACTCAGACCTCCTCTTTGATATCCACAGGTGTTAATGTACCCCCTATTGATGAGATGAGAGATGAATTAAATGAAAATTTTGTAATATATTTGGGGGAGTATCGTTATAGAAAAGCAGACAAATTAGTTGTGAAAAGAGGAAAAAAGAGAAGTAGGGATCAGAGTAATGTGGATCCACCCCTTTCAAATGAAATTGTATGAACCCAACAATCAGGGGATCCACAGTTGGATTCTACTGATGCTACATCTATCCTGGGGGATTTTACAGGTGCTAACTTTGATGCTGTCAATACTCTGAACAGATAATTCGATAAGCAGAAGGAAGAAATTTTCAGATTAAAGGAGGAGCTGGAACAGGTAAAAAGACAACATGAGGACATGTAGAATGAATTACAAGTGAGGAATGTTGCTCTTCATGATGAGTTACAGAGAGAAAATAATGCCAATGCTACTTTGGTACAGAAGGTAGCTTTGCTAGAAAAACAATATGAAGATGCAACTGCAAGTGCAGCTTCATCTTCATTTTCTAAATTTTCTTAGGAGGAAATGAAGGAGATGCCTCTTTGGACCAACAGTGAGCATTATGATTTAGTCAGTGAGTTGTTTAAAACTTTGGATAACATTTTAGAAACCCATGTGAATTTTGATAAAATGTCTATTGTTTTGGAATATCTATTTGAAAAAAGGCAACAAGCTTTAAAGGATTATGATGAAGTTACAGATTGACAAAGGTACATGAAAGACAAACCAGACAATGTCATCATTTTCACTAACTTCCAGTTTAAGAAAATTAGGACTATCTTAAGAGCCTAGGAAGATCTAGAACAGACGGTCGCTGAAGCTATAAAGAAGGCACATGCTATCTGTAGAAGAAGGTGGTATGCTATAGACAATCTCATGGATGAATTGTCTTTTCCTGCAATGGTTCTCATTGACAAAGCATTTCCACTTGGGCTAATGATCGAACAAGTTGAACTGAGGAGAGATGAGGTAGAAGAGAATATCAAGGAGCTTGATCATTGATCAAACAACCATTTGCAATGGAGGGGAAGATTCACATCTTTATTCATTTTTGGCATAAACTGGCTAAAATTGAAATTGAAGATTACAAATGCAATGCTCAACTTGACATTGAATCCGCAAGCTATCCTAATATTGAGGAATTGTTATGCATATGGAAAATTTGGAGAGATTTTATGGGATTTTAGTTTTTTTTAGGTTTTGATCCCATTTTGAGGGAGATTCATTCTTTGTAATGATTATTTAAAAGGTAGTTCTAGAATGTATCAAGGGACTTTTGGGTAAGGAAGGATTGGTACAAGAGACTGAAAAAAACTCTGTTTTTCCTAAGGTTTATGTAATTTATTGCAAAACTTTGAATAAATAAAGTACTGTTATTTCATATCTCTTGTCTATGATCTCATTGAATTTCTTTGACAGATCTCAATTTTTCCTCTTTTGAATGGCCAGATGATGCTGTGATTTACTTGCAATTTATAAATGTGTTCATATATAACCTAGATTTCTCTTTCTTATTTATTAATGCATTGATAAAGCTTTAAGGAATTTATTCTTTAACTGTCTTTATCTATTTCTGCAAGTGATTGAACAATAAAAGATTTACAACAAAGAAATGTTGGTTTTTCAACTGACATACGTATTTGCAGGTTATCTTGAATGATTTAATATTGAGTTGCTTTCATTTAATTTTCATTAAAAGATTGTGATTTAATTAGGGAGTTTATCATCTCATTTGCATTTCTGTCAATGTGGTGTATTACTTGTTATTCAAATATCTCAGGGTAATTTGTAAATCAATTCAAAAATTCTCTTTAGGTAGCTTAGATTTAGATCACGATTACTTTCATAGTTGGATTTGATTTTCCTTTTTCCTTCTATCACCCATCTTGTTTTCCAATCTGGGAAACCAATCCTCTGTTGATTAAACTCTCAAAATCCAGCGGAGGCTATTGAAATATCTGTGGGAGATCACTACTTTAAACAGCTCGAGGATAAAGCAATACCCATGTGGGATTGTTTGAATCCTTTGGCTTGGTTTTCTCTATGTGTTGTAAGCCTTAGACACCCTTTTTAGCCACATACACAACTGAGGCTTCAAAAAGACCCAATCTTACAGAGATATTCTATAACATTTATTTTGTTCATTGGTATGATTTGCAGCTCTTGGAGTCTATAAACCATAAAAGTGTGCCCTCCTTTCAAATGTGGGAATATTCAACACTGAGCATGTCTAATAAAATAATGTCCAAACATAAATTAAATTTGTTGGTGATAGAAAAGTTGGTTAATGGTTGGGACAACTCACGACTTGTAATGTTGGATGGTTCACTACAAAGAAGAGTCTCTTCACAGGTAATTAATACTTTTTTTAGAGGTGTTGGAATAACAAGAAGTGAAAATAGTATGATAAGAGTAGATTGGTGTGAGTATGATATAAGAGCAGAGAATACTTATACGCCTAAAACACTTTCCCTACCATTCACAATTTCGTGGAACATTTGTCAAGTTTTCTCCATATGGTTTGAAGAGGATGGTGAATAGGTATCAATAGCAACGACAAATGAAATATACCTGAAGCAGTTTTTCTTGAATAATAACAGGAACACATGCATGCATCCAATTATCTTGGTTGGAATTACAGTTAATTTCAAAACATAATAGAACTGATGATTAACAGAACAAATAAAACCCAATTTCATCCAATTTCCAAAATAAATTCTACATTAAATTGCACCGTGAAAAGAAGTTTTCAAAATTGGAGAAATAAAGGTGCTTGTGGTGAAAATGAAAACACACATCAAAGCAGTATGGTTTAACCAAATAGATCAGTGTTTCACCCATATTTCACAAATTGAAGGTGTTGTTTTCTCAATTTATTTAAAAATCACCGAAATTTTATGTGGTGGGAAAGTCAAACACGTGGTTACATCATCTTAGTTTGGCAAAGTTGATGGATGGTCAAAAATTTATCTCGCCGACATAAAATGATCTTGGTTTTTGTTTTGTAATGCTTCAGAGAAAAATGATTGTGATATGAATTTTATGGAAGAGGTGGGTGATGAGGAGTTTGAAATTATCTTTAGAATAATGGATCCGTGTGCCTATTGCATGGGTGAAGTGATTGAAGAAGCAACACATTTTTTTCCCTTATACATGATGCATGAGATGCATGCCTTTTTCCATCTTATTCAACCATTCAAAATTTGATTATTGCTCATAGAATTTATCAGAGCTGCTAAAGACTATGAAACCACCATATGCAGCCACAATTCAGATAGAATTGCACAAATTCAGCCATTGAAATTGATTGGACAAAGCCACGAAGCTGAAGTTTAAGAAGGCAAATTTTCATGAAAATGACTGTTTGAGGCATTAACTTCTAAGACCTATTTTCACCAAACTGAGATGATTTTTGAGAAACGAAGAGATTTTTTTATTAATAACATACCTATCTACAATAATACCTCTCCATTTTCACACAGGTGCTATGGATTAAGAGAATCAAAGTGATCTTTACAGGGAAATGTTTAGGTTTTCAAATGACTATTTTAGTCATCAAATTCAAAGGGCTGTTTCCACCAACTAGGAATGGATTTTACAAAACAAAGAGAGGTTTTTGTTTAGAACAGGTCAGTATTGAAAAACCTCCTTAATTTTTTACACAGGTATCACATATTGGGATAATTGAAACCTCCTTAATTTTTTACACAGGTATCACATATTGGGATAATTGAAAGAATATTCAGAGTGTATTTTTCCAGAAATTTGAAGCTTAATGTCCAAGTCATCAATTTCAAAATCAGATCCTGAGGAGTTGGAGGTGAATCAGAGAAAAATATGAAATGGGTTTTTATGGGTACATGGTCAATCAAAATAAACTCTCTCATATTTCACACAAATATCACCAGCTGAGATATACAGGAGGGTATTTAATGCCTATTGTTTTAGCAGTCCGCATCATATTTCTGTTTTGTGTAAATTGTGGCAAATACGCCACATTAGAGTTTGTTAGAAGTTTGTTTTTTAGTTTGTAACTAATTTTGACCCTAAGGTCGGTCTCAGGAGTCAGAAGCACTATAAATGTACTCCTCATAGAAGGAGAAATATTTGGTGAGTTTTAATCTTGTAAGACTATCGTGTTTTGATTCTTTAAAGTAATATACAGATCCGAGCACTGGATATACGCATTACAAGAATTCTTGTGTGTTTCCAAATCATAGTATTTACATTTCTCTTCCCTATGTGCATGTTATTTCTAGTACTTCTTTACGTTCTGTGTTCTTCATGTTGAAGATGCAGTGTATAATGGTCAAGAATTCATACTCATATTCTTCTTCCATTGTCTTCGATATCCACCAAAATTATTTCTTCCAAAACTGGCATACAATTCATCCCCGCAGTGCTCTACACTAGAGGAATATCATCTTTTTTCTATTACCACTAGACCCCAAACATAACGACCGTGATCGAAGTGCTACCTCGCTTTTGTATGTGTTTTCTTATGCAAACTGCTCTGTTCCCTTGGGTATTGACTACATATCCCAAGATCTCTTTCTTTTGTTTCCAACCACCAACATTTAATATTCATCCTATGACATTATCTCTAGCCTTGCTATACATCTGTGAGAGATCCACCTCTCTATAATTGGAGAATCCAACACCCTTTCCTAAAGTGGTTCTGCTGTTACCTCGGGGTCCGCCTTTCCCACAACCTTGGGTGTGATTTTAGGTGCTAACACGATCTATAGTACCTATAAAGAAGCATCAAGAAAACAAGACAACAAGGTGAGAGTAACTAGATAGATTAACAATCCATATTAGTGATCAAGGAATCTAATAATATTTAATTGATATTAACACAAATCAAATATGGGAAAGGGGAACACTTTTGTATTAATCAAATAAGAAGGTAAAGCTACAAACAAAGCATTGATGTTGACAATTTTTCTTCCACAATGGTCTTACAACACACTCACAACACTCTAGACTCACACACAGCTCTTTGCACACAAGCTCACTCAACTTTGCCTCAATTCAAGACTTCAATCCAACAACATAAGGATTCTCTTCTTGGTCACTCCTCACATAGTCCATGAAGGCTTCTTTTATAGGACAAGAGAGGCTCATATGAGATGAGAATCTTTAGGAAATTGATAGGGGATGATCCCTATGGGTGAGGAGGTTGAATTCCATATTTCCCTAGCTGATAGGAACCACCTTAGATGAGTTATTTCGTATGGAAGCTTCTCAAAAAATCATTTTTTCTCATTTTAGCTTTGTCGACATTTTTGCATAGAGGGTAAAGGCACCGGTGCTCCTTGTGAACATGGAAAAGGAGATGGATACACTTGTTGTCAATGGAAAACAGGATCCAATGCTCTATCATAAGGGATAATGTGCACCAACCTACTCAATAGTGGTAAAAAACATCTAGAAGAATCCTTGGCCAAGTTTTCTGAAGGGTGCTCAGGCATCAGTGGATATTTTAGGTGCAACAGAATACCCCCAAAGTATGAATCTAGAAGGATGTGATAGGTGAAATAATTTTTTAAATATCAGTCTAGTATTAAATGAAAATAGAGATGATTTCACAACTCACATAAGATCAGTAACTCCCTTTTCTGACTCAATCATAGCTATGGACCAATACATTGCAGATCCATGAAGATGACTATGTCATAGCTACAAATAATACATTGTAGATCCATGATCAATGATGTAGAAAGTAGAACATGGCTACAAAACATACAATGTATATGCATGTTACCCAAACACAATACTAGACACAACCACCAAACATACAATGTGGATCCATGTCACGAATTCAAATAATCTTCCATTGCAACCTGAGGATAGGAAATTAAGTAGATGAATCCTAACCGCTCAGAGTCTTCATTCCAATCCCTAAATGATACAATTCTAACCATACAAATAGATGTCTTGATGTCAAACATGCTAGAAACCACTTCATTACCAGTCATTAATGTATAATATTAACAAGTGCAAGGGAAACCACCATTTATGTCAATGATGTCCAAGGTATCTCGTACATTCTCCCCAGTGTGAATAAGGGTTTTGAATTCAAACACTTGATATAATATTTCGATTAGAGGTCATTGATGAAAACTTATTATTGAAAGTGAGGAAACCTGTATTGAGGGATGTAGGCTTCAAGGTACTTGACTTGGTTTCTAAATCTAATTCCTAGATTATGTGCTGAAGTCAATAGGAATAGACTCGTCGAAGGGGGGACATGATGCTTCCCCCATCATTGACATGAAACATAGAGCAAAATTTTATTTTGAAATGATGAAACAAATATGAAACAGACTTAGACACGCCTGAATTTATAGGAAGGTAAATTTACTGATGAGTTGGATTGCAAAAGAGACATCCTTTGAACGAATTGCGGCACAGAAAATGACTTGGCAGCATTGAATTGATGAGATAGAGACCATATGTAATGCAAGGAATATGATGACACATTATTTGCATTGACTCGAAGGAGTCAGGTGAGTCATGAAAGTGGATCGATTCGAAGACAAGATAAATACCAAACTATTAAAAAATGCAAATGAAGATAGATTCCATCTTTAAAGGTGGATTGTGAGCTTCCATTGATAGAAATGAAAAAATATTCCCTTTTCCCTAAATTTCCCCATCATGAAGGATGAGTGCCTATTTTTGTTTTTACAAGTTCAAGGAGGGTAACAAAAAATCGTTGTAGCTCATCAGAAGATGAGTCCATTCTCATATGTTTTACAAACCCGAGAAAGGAGGATCATTCTCGAAAAAGGGTCTCTCAATGTTTAATTTAACGAGTCCATTGAAAGCTAACTCAGTATCATTCATGTTTAGAGAGTCTGAACGAAGACAAAAGAAGACTCCAAAAGGTCCTTTTTTGTACGATTTAGTCCCTAGGGCTTGAAAATGTATAAAATAATTTCGAAGAGAACTCTTCTAACTGATATAAACTAGAGTATTCCTTTTTCGTAATTAGTCAATCCGAACCAAAAAAGGGGTAAACTACCATCCGAAAAACGACGCTTCAAGTACTTTTACAAGCGTGAAGAAGACAAGTTCACTCGACAATATTTTCGCATTTTAAGGAGTCTAAAAAGAGATTAAATGTGACTCCATAAGAGGTTCTGTTTTTCGTAAACCACTTTTAATGAGTCTAAAAAAGAAGAAAAAGTGTACTCGATACCCTTTTACTAGGTTTTTAACGAGCATGTCAAAGGTATAAACGATGCTCGGTACTTTTTCATCTTATCCTAAACCATGAAAAAAACAAAAGAAACTTGCAACATAGCCATAACGCTTCGTAAATATGACCTGGAATATTTAAAAATAAAGTTAATACCAATTTCATATAAAACTATTAAAAATAACTAGTAAAAAACCCTAAAAATCAAAATTAAAATTACTATTACTAATTAAAATCAAAATCAAAATTACTATAAAAGGAGGGTAAATAGTGAATTTTTACCATTATGACTTTTTTACCATAGTGAGAATGAAAATTGGTGAAAGAGAGCTGATTGTTAGCTGCATATTCTAGGATTTGTGGACCACCTCTAGATGAACCGCTCATACCAGGTAACATCTAACTCTTATCCCTTCAGTTTTAGTGGTGCATTTCTTGTTTTAAAGGTCATTTTTTTGGTTTTTTTGGGAAAATCCATAAAGAGGTAGAGCGCATACAAGATGACACCTTTTTCCCTTTCGAGAGATGTACCGACGCATTTGTCAAAGGAGGAAAGGGCACCAAAGGTGCTTTGTCACCTAGGAGAAAAGGTGCTCGCTCCTTGTTCTACTGCAGATAGTGCACCAGCAACTGTAACACCCAAATAATCAACACACAATCATTTTTAGGAAGTTTTTTGTTTCTTTAAATTATTTATACTTGCTTTCGATGGTTTCTTGAATGTTTTTGCAGGGAAAACTAGGGTCACAATGGTCATATGGAAAGAGAGAAAACATGAGCTAGATGACCTCCAGTCAAGCAACGATCCAGTTTCTTTGAGGGCCCTCAATGAGTGTGGGCTTCTCAATTTTTTTCGGATACCTACAATGAGAGCATATGTGCAGCTGCTAGAGCACATGATATGGATGTGGGATCCTAACCAGTATAATTTTGTAGTGGGTACCCATACTCTCACAATGAATGTAGAAGAAATCTATTTATTAACTAGTCTATCTCGTAGGGGAAGACCAGTGACATTGACAGGAACACGAGGTGGCGAAGGATTCGTAGATGAACTTATTGATGAACATTTCTCGATGGGGACTCGCTTAGTTGGTGGGAATATTCCCATCAAGCACATTATAGACAAGCCATTAAGGATTGAGGACTTTACTATTGAGAAGGTTGGAGGTACCAGGTCGGCTCACTTGACCACATGAGGACATACGATGTATTCTTTGGAGTGTATGGATCCCACTATATTCAATTGGAGTGAGGGTCTCTTGATTTACTTGAAATTTTAGCTAACCAATTGCAAGAGGGGTGAGCTGAAGCAGTTTGGATATAGGGTGATAGTGGTGTCCTTCTTTGTAGAGATGGTTCCACTGATGAGACACCATATTCCATTGACCAGACTGGATGTGGAAGATACGCGAATGAGCAGGTGGGTAGATGCCATGGACCTCCATGGTGGTGGAGGAGGCCCTAGAGTCACCTATGGGAAAACCCTTTTCTGTTGGATGAGGAGAAAAATTTTGATGATAGAGGACTATGCATACGTAGGGACTGACTTCCGAGAGGATCCTAACCTTCCACTTATAGAGGGGGAAGAGTGGGAGGACCAAGGTAAGAAAGAAACCATTATCCATGTATTTTCTGTATTTTTAATTTTGTATTTCATTTTTATGATTGAATGATGAGATGTGCAAAAATGTCTTGTGCAGATGTTGGTCCTTCCCGTCCAGCTAGATCCTCTCCTATAGAGAGGCGAGGAGTAGTCTGAGAGATGGTTATTCACCACAACGAGGTAGATGAGGAGCTTGATGAGATGGAGGATAACTTATGGCATTTGACTGTGGGGATTCCAGAAATCTCCATTGATGATATACCTAGGCGCTACCAGCACCAGACTGCAGGGGTTTCAGGATGCTTTGGGAGGCTACTCCTTATAGTGGCTCAGGACGTGATGTTCTATAATGAGTACAATCATGAGGATTATCCCATAGTGGCTCCCACATTTTTTGTAATGTACTTATACTGAAAGCTTCGAAGCTTCAGGTTTTTCCCTATATATATGTATTTTGAAACTATGGAAGTCTACAACTTCGAGTGATATGAAATATTGATGCTTCAGTCCTTTTTGTATCTTAGATTTACTTTTTATGTATATATGAAAATTTTTTATTTACATATCTGTGTGCAAATGTGACGTGTGAATGTGTTCCTACTATGAATCCAATGCATGATTTTTATGTTAAAATGAACTTAACTATGATAAATATACCAATCTAAGACAAAGTTTGCCAAGGAATCTAACAAAACATTTAAATGTCTTGGAATGTGTTGATAATAAACCTGCTTAAAGGACCTTTCTAAAATCCTAACTCTTTGGAATGTACGAAGGAGTAGGGGGTTCTGTATGGTGTAGACTCAGTTTAACTGATGCACAGCCAACTCTAATTCTAACTAAACCATATTTTCTCTTACATCATTAGCGAGGGATTCCATCAACAATAAAATCACCACATGATACTATGTGATATTGTTGGTGGATGGACCCAAAAAAGTACCCCTTGAACTCACTAGATCACCTGTAGGAGAGTACATAACCCAAGTTGCTGATGCAAGATTCAAGGTGTAGCTATTAGCACCATCCATGAAACCAATAAAGGTGGTCATCTATCCATTAAACATAGGAATTATGTAAGGAGGGATGTGAAAAACACATCTTATATCCACACAAAAACCACACTTTTTAGAGAAACACACAACACTCTATAAACAATATTTAAAATAAAACTATGCTAGATGACCTAGGAATAGTATATTTTGAGGTAGATCCTATTGTGGGACTCTCCCAAGGGTATCCCATCATAATATATTAACTCATATGAACCTTTCTCTAAAACATTACTGATAATATAAGGCCCATGCCACATAGAACCTAGTTTCCCAACCCCTAACTTATCGTGTTTCTGGTCATAGGTCAAGAGCAGGTATCCTTCATTGAATGAGCGAGGTTGAATGGATCTTTCATATTGATATTTCATTCATATTTTGTGTGCCTCATTTTCTAAGGAAACATCACAATGAGTTTCATCAAGCTTGTTTAAGTACAAGAAACATTATTATTCTAAAGTGGTATGGGGAAAAAGTTCTACAACGAGCTTCAGAGAAGGAATCTCACACTCTATTGGAAGAGTGGCATCTAGTCCATACACCAATTGGAATGGTGTGAAACCAGTGGAAGTTTTGATGGTAGTCCTATAAGCCCAAATCACAGAAAAAGTTGCAAATGCAAATTAGACTTAGCCTGCCCTACCATCCGTTGAAGCATAGTTTTTAAGAATTTATTGATTTATTCAACCTGGCCATTGGCATGTGGATAGTAAGTTGTAGAGTTATCATGAAAAAACCCTAATTTTGCACTTAATTATGCCATCATCTTGTTTTGGAAATGTGACCCATGATTGGTCACAATGGCCCTAGGAATCCTGAATCTAGAAAGAATATGGTTAAGAAGAAAAAGAGAAACTATATTTCCATCTTTGGAATATGTGGGAATAGCCTCAGCCCATTTAGTGAAGTAATACATAGTCACAATAATGTAGCCATGCCCCCAGCTGAGGTAGGTTTACAGTGCATGAAGTCTATGCCCCATTTTGCAAAAGGGCCAACTACTATGACAGGATGTAGCGGAGATGGGTGGGTGCACTTTTTGGATGTGAATAATTGAAAATGCCGACATATTTTTTATAGTTTCAATACAATCTTTGAAGATCGAAGGCCAAAAATTCCCAATGTGTAAAATGTTCTGGGTAGTAGCAAACCCAAAGAGGTGACCACTACAGGATCCATAGTGGAAATTATTTAAAACAATCTCATCTTCATCATGAGTGAGACATCATCATAATATGGAGTCAACGCCAAAGTGGTATAAATTTTCATTGATAATGAGATAATAGTTGGCTTGGTGGTGGATGCGACATTGCTCATCATGAGTAGCACCATGATCATATCATTGTGTTTGGAGAAAGAGAATGAGATATCCATACCAGGGGTCAGATGTACTATTGAGGAACAAAGATTTATCAGGAAATGAATCAATGGGTTTTGTTCCTTCAGTAATACAGGGAAGGTTACACATAAGCTCAACGAAGACAAGGGACTTCTTAGAACTAGTTTTGGTGAATTCCAACTCAAAGTCCTAGAGAATGTCAATCTAACATGAGTATTCCCCCCCAAGTACTTGACGATTCAAGATAAAATACATGGGTTTAGAATCTGCGTAAATAGTGGTTGTACGGAGCAAAATGTAACGACAAAAATTCTAGGCCGCGATGATCGTGGCTAGAGCAAGTTTCTCCACATGTGAATAGCGGGTTTCCGAGTCTAAAAGACTCTTGCTTACGTAATATATCACATGTTCCTCATTGTTTTTGTCAATCTGGACTAATACCATACCAATGGTTTAAAGGGATGCAACCACATACACGTAAGAATCCTTTGTATAATCTAGTGGTTGCAGCACAGGTGCATGCGTAAGAGCATGTTTAAGGTCGTTGAATGCATGCTGTGCCAAGTTATCCAAAACAAAGGGGGTATTCTTTTTCAATAATCACATGAAATCATGTGTCTTTTTAGCATAATTGCAAACGAAATAACATAACACATTTTCCTTCCCTTGCAAACTTTGGAGTTCGGTAACGTTGATGGGGGTGGGTAGAGCCAAGATACCTTCAATTTTTAGAGGGTTGATATGGATGCCATCCTTGGACACAATAAAACCAAGTAGTTGGTCAGTATCAACATAGAAAACACACTAATGTGGGCTTAATCGAATGTTATAATGGGGAAATATGAGAAAAATGGCTCTCAGATGATCAACATGGTGAAATCACTGCTTCGAATAAGCAAGCAGGTCATCAAGGTAAGGTTCTACAATGTGTTTAATGTCGTAGAAAGCATATGACATGGCACATTGAAATGTAGTGCCAGCATTTTACAAGCAAAAAGGGAGTTTTCTATAGGAAAAGGTCCCTATGGGAAAATGAAAGTTGTCTTGTGTTGATCTGATGGGCATATTTCAATCTGATTATAGCCAGAGAAGCCATCCATGAATGGAAAGATGACACTCTAGGCATAGCTGTTGATAATTTGATCAATCTACAGGGTGGGGAAGTTGTCCTTAGGACAAGCTCGATTCAAATCTTGAAAATAAATGCAAACACTAATAGTACCATGATTTTTATTGACAGTAACTATGTTGGACACCCATTCATTCAAGGGCATGGAGTAAATGAAACCAACCCTAAGAATTTTTTCAACTTCTTCCTTGATTCCTGCTGCTTTCCTCGGATGGACCTGACGTAACTTCTGTCAAACCTCCTTGGCACCGGTGTAGGTTTTAATATTGTGAACTACAATAGAGGGATCTATCCATAGCATATCTTTATATGTCCAACAAAATGACGTCTCAAAATTCCTTAAATAAGGCCGTATAAGACTATATCTCTAAAGGTGAAGAGTTCTGGCCTATCTGGATGTTCTTTGAAATAAAAGGTTTCACTAATATATTAACCATAATGTTTTTAGTAATATTACATAAATTACCCTCAGATTCAACATCATGAGTGAGGATCAGAGACTGAGGATCAGTCACTATATCAGAAGAAACTGCGGATGCAAATTGTTCTTCTACTATATGAAAATGGGGAAGAAAAGAGGATTGATGGTGATGATATTTCCAAGGAATCTCATCTAGGGACATAACCTCCATGATGGATTCATCACAAGGGAGTCTATGCAAAATATAATCTAGNAGGGGGGGGGGGGGGGGGGGGTACTAGCTAATATAGAAGGTGATAAGGATCTCAAGCCACAAACAAATGATTTTTTGATGGTGGGGTCACTGGTGGTTTGAATAGCGTGGTACATTTCCTCAGAAGGAATCATTGATGCTAATTTAGCAATGGAATTTCCTTGATATATGATAGAAGTAGAAATCATGTTCAAAGATGTGGACTGTGAAACAAAATGAGGATTAGATAATTGAAATATTCCCATGAGTGAAGAATCTTTGATGAGAGCTACTCCAATTTTCTAATATTGCGGGGTCATCAAATATGATACACTGTTTGTAGTATTCGAGGTGGCATTTGGTGAACATAAATATAACTAATCAACCATAACAATCTTCCCTTGGAACGAGAACTGAACTATCCAAAAAATAGATGAAGAAACAAATTGCATAGCATAAAACTAGTTGTGACCTCTAAGAAGATTGTAATCTATGGAGTGTCAACAACTTCAACATGAATGGAAACTTATTTGTCCCTAAGTTCTACCTGGAGAGAGGGAAATAATCGATAAGGTTGAAATTTGTGACCATCAAAGGCCTTTAGTATTGTGGGTGAACGATTAATTTTAGGAGAACCAATGGCTATCCAACAGGACAAAGACATGAACGAGATGGAGCCCCTTTTCCAATACGGTACGATGGATGGTATTTCAAATAGAGTTTTTGAACAACTAGAAATCCAACTGATGTGAGAGCCTAGATTTAAAATAATCCAACTTGAAAGTGATAATGTTGTTATTTTCAGGGTCCAAATCTCCAAGGGTTTCTATCAAATTCTTTCGCTGTGTAGGACATGTTTGGAGTACCTTAAGAGTAGACATAGTGCAGGGTGCTTGAGCCAAATATTCTACTATATTATAGTATCGGGAAACACGTGCATTAGGATTGAGAATTGACTTCTGATGTGTACTCTTAGGTGGGCGAAGAATTGCATTAGGAAAAGGTTTTTCAATGTGAATACCGTTATTGGAGGAGGGGTGGAAACTGAAGGTTTTTCAAATGCAACATCATCAATTTTATTTTCTAGAGGAGGGTCATAACTTTGGCATCTTGTGTTAAGGTGAACTCTTTCACTTGACATCATTTTTACTTCATTAATGGAAGACGAAAAAGGCCCGTGCAAGGATTGATGATCAATTAATTGCTGTTGAGTGGGGAAAGGGTCTGTAAGAACTACTGGGGTGGGTGATTTTTTCAAAAACTTTCTAAATTCCTCTCGATGAGGACACTCTTTAGTAAATTGATCACCTCCACAAATCAGGTAGAGAAAATTTTCCTTTCTCTTATTCTTAGAATCAACATCATAGTTTTGTGTTTTACCTTCCTGTTGGTTATCATATTTCTTGGATTTATTTTTACCTTTCTTCTTTCCTCCTGAAGATTTAGCGGATTTAATCACATTTACTTCGGTGGAAACAACAGGAGGGGATGTTGTTTTGGGTGATGGAATAGTTTGACTAGATGGTGCAGCAGGTTGATTTTTCTTTTTTCATGGATTTTTTCATCGATTGTGTTTGAACTAAATAAAGAATGCCATCAGCGGGTGGTTTTGCTGTAGGTCTTGAAGGGTCCAATGTAGAACGAGGAGCGTGAGGAATTAAGTCATACAAATTTCTTGATTGGGAATAAAAAAAGTCTAGGTACTGAGAACAACTAATGGCTTGCTCCTTCGTAACAACACCTCCCATGGCGACATCCCTAGCAATAGGGGGAAGTAAAGATTTCACAAACCAATCATCTAATAAATGATCAGGAATGGGATCCTTAAGCAACCTATGTCTTTGTATCCATTCATGTATATGATCATAGATATGGGTGGAAGTAGTTTGGCGAAGTGAGGTTAACAGGTCTGTACCTATCTCGTATCGAATTGGTAATTGAAAATGGGTTAAAAATTCCATTGATAAGGTATTAAATTCCTGAAAGGAATGATGGGGTAGATCGATGTACCATTTCACAACTATTACTGTGAGGGTTCTATGAAACAACCGTAGTTAGATTGAACCATCCGTTAGAGAATTTGATGAGCACCATAGATCAAAGGTCATCACATGGTTTTTGGGATCTGCACCAGGTTTACTATCGAATTTAGGTATGTCTGAGGGTAACTTAATTGATATTTTTGGCCATGAGGGATCATGGTGTATCAGATCATTAATCAACATGGACAAATATGGCAGATCTAATGTAGCTAGAAATGGAAATTGTTGATTAGGTTTAGGATATTGGTAATACTTGTATGGAATTTTCAGACTAGTAGGACCATAAGAAGATTGATAAATGGGCATAGATGATGTCCCTGTGGCCAGTTGGTTAGGTGGTTGATTTCAAAAATATCCACTAGAAGGTATTCCAAGAGGCGGGCCACCGAAGGGACGTAGTCCTCTAGGGGGTGGGACTCTAGGGGGTGGGCCTGTAGGAGGAGGTGGTGGCAGTGGTCCTCAAGGCGGTGGTCCTCTAGGTGGTGGTCCTCCAGATGGTGGTCCTCTAGATGGTCCACCAGATCCTCCAGATCCTCGAGGTCCTCCAAGTCCTCTAGGAGGTCCTCCAGGAGGAGGGCCTCCGGGTTGACCTCTACGAGGAGGGCCTTCGGGTGAACCTCCAAATCCTCCAATAGTGTTTACAAAATCTCCTCCATTGGATGGAACATTAGACTAATTAGGTTTCTCCTAAGGAAAATAAGCATTCCCGAGATAAGGTATTCCAGGATAAATATGCCTTGATGGTGCTGGTTGATAAGCTTGATGAACCATATGTGGTTGATTCCTAGTATAAGTATATCCCTAAGAAAGTGTTTAACGGTGGGTTACACCCATGGAGGTCCTCCCTGGATGGAAGAGGGTACAACTGTGTTGGTATTAGCGGGAGGTATATTTACTTCTAGTGGTCCCATGAGTAGATTCTACCCTATACTAGAAATGGTTTCCTCGGTAGGTAAAGCAACTTTAGCTGGGGAATGCCCCCCAGGTATATAAAATTTCGGGGAAGTAGAAATTGATGGAGAGTTTTGACTACGAGGGATGGGGGTGGAGAGTTGACCTAGATCTTGAGTAACCATGTTTTGAGTCGGTGACCCTAAGATAGGAGTTACTTGAGGTGACAAAAGGGCATGATATCTAGGTGGGGTTGTTCTTGAAAGGGGGGGAAGAGGAGAAAAACTTCTCCTTCTTAAATTTTCTCCCATATTGTGTAAATGATCAATAGATTTTTGGAATAATTCTACATTTAATGAAGCATCTCTAATGACTTTCCTTATAGGGGTAAGTACGGAGGGCTCCGGTTTAGTTGTAGTATTTCCATATTCAGAAATGGATTTCCCTAGGGAGGTTCTCCAGAACGAAGCATTTGGACCAAATTATGTCCCTACAAGGTGATATGATTTGTGTTTGAATGCCCAATCAGATGAACTGGGTTAAACTTATGTTGGAAAATGAAAATTTGAATCGTCCGTAGGAGGCTATTGGACCAAAGAATTACCATAAGTAGAGAATTCTTCCCTAGTTCTAGTAATTGGAACATCTTCAACATGAGAATCAATAGAAGTTGGTTGTTCCATGGTTTAACCTTCGTTTCCTTCCATAACAGGAGGATATTCAAGTGCTAAACCCTGCATCCTATGATAATACCTCACAGGTAAGTCATCTAGGGTGTTGGCTGAGGCTTTCTACTCTACATATTTGGACAAGGAAGAAAACACACAAAAATAAACCTACACAAGCTAAGGCCACACGAAAACTTAAATGACGGGATGGGATTATGATAGTGGGTTCCTCACTAGGATTTTCAAGTCGATATACCACAGGGTCCAACATTAAAATGAGACAAGGAGGATTGGGACCATACCTTTTCTTGAATACCCAACTACCTAGACGACATGTGCATAGTAGCTTCCTGAATGTTGTTCTCGATGTATTGCTCCAACAAGATGGACAAAGGGATTTTATCAGTTGGTTAAGGTATCCTATAGGGGTCTCTGGATATACAAAAGGTATGTGGGAGCTCAAATCCGTATAACTTCTATCTAATGCACAACCATCCAAAAGGGGATTCCGATATACAATCGAGTATGTGAAGTACCTTTCTATATACCTAAATCTGCATGAAATGTTGTTTGATATACCGATGGTACATAGAAGAACAACACTATCCCCAAGATGCAGTGTAGGCATAGAATGACAACTCCTATGTTTTAATTTTCTGAAACATGTCTCTATCCTATCGCTCAAATTACTAAATTGTTTTACCCTAAGGTACCGTTTATTTTATCTTGATGGTTAGTTAATGTTTATGAATTGTTTATCAATATGTAAAATTGAAAATCTATATGTCATGCAAATATTTTTCTTCGAAGAAAGCTAACTAGAGTAGGAGGGAAATATTTTTCTTTCAAAAAAAAGATGCCATGCTACTTTCAATAAACCAAACTTTAATATCTATGACAATATTTTCAAACACACAAGCTTTTCAGCATTAAAACTATCTAATCTATGAAAGGAGAAAGGAAGGAGAGCCTCTAATGTGTATAAAAAATAAACTTTCTCAATAAAACTCATAAAGATCTACTTGCCTAAGCACTCATGTAAACCAGGAATACACTTTTCCTAAGCACTCATAAATAAATATGTTCCTACGTTCTCATGCAAACAAAACAAGCTAGCTGACTTCTTTTGTGTTTTTTAATATGATTTTGAAAAAGAAAGAACATAAAATAGCTGAAATAAACTAATTTCAAAGAGGCATAAGATATTATTTTGTCAAAACAAACTTTTCAGATAATGGACTATGCAAGTAATGCATCCAAAACTATAAATCAAACACAATTCCTTTTCACTACAAGTCCTTATTGATGAAAAACCTTAAATTTGAACTCAAAAGGTGATATTAGGCTACCAAAATCTCAGATCTAGCAGGAAAAAAACAAGCAAATTACACAACAATATTCAGAGAAGTAAAAAAATGTGAAAATGCATGCTCTAAGGAAGTTATGAACCTACCTCAACGCACTGTGTATGGTTGCACAGCTGATGCTATGTGTTATATGGATGAAGGCATCGACGGTGCTTAGTGCCATGGTGTAGTAGGACCCAGAGAGGGATGGTGCTCTGTCAAATCTTTCGAGGTGCACTGACGGATTCAAAAATGGAAAAAGGCCAATTACCTGCAAAGAAACCAAAATGATTGATATGGAATAATACAGAAATAAAGAAAAATTCCAATAGAGGAAAATTGATGAAAAGGTAAGGTGGATCACTCACCTTAATAATCCAGGGGAGTTGAGAAAGAGAATGAAAATTTTACAAGTGAAAATGTTACCAAAGGTTATAGATCTAACTGGATCTGCTTAAGATCTAACTAGATATGCTCCAAAATTGACTAGATTTTCCCTAGATATGGCTGGATCAAGCTATCCCCAATGGATCACATATTTTGTTTGTAGGAATTCTGCAACTGATGCAGACACTACTTGTTCCTCTACCCTGTATGGTACGCGTACAGAACAAAAAACCACAATAGTATATCCTTTCCCTAGATGGTTAATCTACTAATATAATCACTCTTATTCCAATAGTATATGCAAGATTTATTCTTTGTTCCACTCCTCCTAATGCGATCTACAATACCTATAAAGAAGCATCAAGAAAAAAAGACAACAAGGTGAGAGTAACCAGATAGATTAAAAATCCATATTAATGATCAAGGAATCTAATAATATTTAACTGATATTAACACAAATCAAATATGGGAAAGGGGAACACTTTTGTATTAATCAAATAAGAAGGTAAAGACTCAACAAGATCCTTGATGTTGAAAACTTGGTCTTCCACAATGGTCTTACAACACACTCACACAAAGCTCTTCGCACACAAACTCACTAAACTTTTCCTCAATACTAGACTTCAATCCAACAACATAAGGGTGATCTTCTTGGTTTCCCCTCACATAGTCCATGAAGGATTCTTTTATAGGGCCAAGGGACACTCATATGAGATGATATTCTTTAGGAAAATGATAGGGGGAGATCCCTATGGGTGAGGAGGTTGAATTCCACATCTCCCTAGATGATAGGAACCACCTCCACACGGGATTTCATATGGAAGCTTCTTGAAACTTCATTTTTTCTCATTTTAGCTCTGTTGGTGATTTCTGCACATAGGGTAAAGGAAACGAATCTCCTTGTGAACAAGGTAAAGGAAATGGTAGTGTCTGATGTCAATGGACAACAGCCGCTGGTGATCTATAATAAGGGATAAAGTGCACCAGCCTACTCAATAGTGGGAAAAACATCCAGAAGAATCACTGGCCAAGTTCTTTGAAGGGTGCTCAGGTATTAGTGGATATTTTAGGTAAAAAATTTAGTATATATCAAGATCCATTTATATTGAACTTTGTTGAAAAGTTCCTCTTGCATCCATTTGTGAGCTTGTTATCTTCTATAGGTTTCCATATTCAACCTTGTAGCAAAGGTTAATATATTCATCACTCGACTAGGTGATCTTCAAGTTCCTTATGTAACTAGATGTTATTATCTATGGGTTCTTTCCAAGCTCATACAAATCCTACTCTACACATGCGGTTCTTTGCTCGATATATACTTCTAATTTACTGGAGAAGTGTGTCTGGTCAATAGAGTATGTCATGCCATAGTATATTCCCTCTTTCTGAGACAAAGCATGAACCTTTATTTGTATACTTGTTCTTGTAGATCCATATGGAAGACACTACAGACTTTGCTTCAGGTCTTATAACCATACCCTATACGTAATTCCCCATGATCAATTGTCACTCTTGATCATAGCTTCTTCCATAGCTGGAAGGGTCTCCATCAATGATGTTACTAAAATGTGCCACATAACTAGAGTGTATCTGAGGCCTCTTACTTTAGTTTGGAAGTACTGCCATACTTTTATTTATCTTGAATTTTCTCTCGTGCCCAAGATGGTATTCATCTCTCGATGTGCATCTAACACTCTCTTATATTCTTCTGAATCTCTTTCTTCCATCACGATGTCTTTGACCCCAGGAGCTTTAAGTTCATCTTCATGACTATGTTTATTGGAGTGAATATTGAATTTTCATCACTTGTTCTTCGGAAAAATTCTCACCCTTTTATTATAGGATTTTGTATGCAATATTTCCTACAAGTCAAATGCACCAATTGCATGGTTAGAAACATTCCATAGGACATATGCATAATGAGAAATTCTTATGCATAACGATCCAATCATGTAACTATTTTAGAAAATACAACATTCATGCATATCTCATGGAAACTTTCCAGATGTCTTCTTTCTCTACCATAACATTATTGATATTCTGTACCAATCCAATATGTCAGCAAAGAGGTTTAATTATAGATAAGTAGCACTGGAGTGTTGTATAGCACCATGGACTACTTACCCATAACATGCATATTAGTAGTATACTGTCATTATCGCAAAAATTCTATCATGCATAATACACATCATATATAGGAAAGACAATTCAAATACTTATATTTGTTTGTTTGGTTTATTCCTTCTTGTGTTTTTTATTCATCTCCTTCTAGATATACAACTTCTTCTTTGACCAATGATATTGCTTCAATCTAATTCTTGCTTGAAATCTTTTCTGGAATGTTGCTTTTGGTATACCTAGGGTTTCATAGAGAAACCCTAATATTTCAACTTATGTATCTTTCAGATCCGATTGAATAGAAATATGTGCCTCCTTAAGGAGAGTTGAGCATCAAAATCATTTTCCCAAAACTGTGATCAGAACTACAAAATATATGATGCCCTAGTTTTCTTCAATTTCTTCTATAGAATCGCCTGATATTGTTTCTTCTACATCTCCAGAATTACTAATCCTATGGGTCTATAAATTTGTCCCATGGTATCCTGTTCAATATTATTTCCAACCCCACAAGTTAGAGCAGAATTGGTTTCACCAATTGGGACTTATACGAATTTTCCCAAGGTGACTTATTTCAGGATTGTCCAGCATATCGAACTTGTACGGAATTCCACGTGTCACTGTTTCAGCTTCGGGCTCTGAAAATTTTACCATAGAAAATAAATTCCATCCCTATATGCAACATCTTTCGAAATGTAATTTGGAACTTCCTACCCCAAGATATAACAATTCTCCTTAGGTCACCTGTTTAAGGCTGAATCTTGGGATAGGTTGGAACCTTGAGTTGGAGGAATCATATCTCCTATACTATAGAAAATATGAGGCTGAAACATTTATACAGGGTACATTAGGATTGCATATTCTTCTTGTAAAATTTTCATCTCCTGATACTTCTCCAATATCGATATAAAGTGAAAGTCCCAACATGATTAGATTTAGTATTCCATGGTTTTCAAGAATGAAACCCTAATCTTCATTAGCTGTAACTGTGGTAGCATTTCAACTACAAAAATAATTCTTTAGGGTAGCTATTATACCACGTTATGTTTTTAATGGTTATACTAGATATGATAACATTTAGCATTATAACATCATAACTATATGCAAAAGGATCACTGAAAGACAAACAAGTACAACCACACAAAAGAACAAAAATATTTATCCTAGAAAACCCTCATGGGTATGAAAACCAAGAAAAAATTCCTCTATATAAGATGTATCAAAAGTAAAAGAAAATACCCCAGAGAGGTGCGCCTTCTTCCAGCTGATATATCTCTCTCTTTATCCTATGCGCTATACACAAGTGAGGAACACAACTCCTCTATTTATACTCTTTTTGTCACTTGAATTTTAACCTAATAAGCTGGCCCCACTTAACTAACTGGGATGACTTCACTTAGGAAGACTCAATACAATATTATATTATATTAATTAGGGTACTATTGACTCGAATTACAATGGAGGATTTACCTCAGGACTCTATGGTTACCAAATACAATAGTAACGTCCTGACAGAGGAATAATATGTCTCCCTTGGGGTAAATTAGTAAAATACATTTAGAATATCCTTTGAAGTTACAATATTTCAACATCCCAATCCCCCCAAACCCATAACAACCCCTTTATCTCTCTCTCTCTCTCTCTCTCTCTCTCTCTCACCAGTTGAGGAGCACCATAGATCATTGATCACTTGGTGAGGGGAAATCTGCGCAATCGAGAAAGAAAATCGACAAGGTAGAAGATACCCAACGAAATTCTTGAAGAAATTAGAGAAAAGAAAAGAAATGACATGACCAATTGAAGATTCTCTATGGACACTAAACCAATTTTGGTTGTATAGGATTCCATGGTTCTTCCTACCAATCCACAATAAGAAATACATAATCATTCACTTATGGATTACATTTAGTTAGAACTTCAGACAATGCTATAGTTGAAATGTGGACAAGGAAACTCTCTTGTTTTTGTTCTCCATGTAGTAGTGGTGAATGGGACAGTTGTCAATCTAGATATTGGGTTGATATCTAGGATCATGTATTACTCCCCAGTGGTGGACATATAATTTCTTATCTCATTTGACGGAGGACCAATCAAGTATTTCATGAGACTATGACCAAATATCAGAAATCGTACAACAAGGTTTGACTAATATCTTGCTAATAATTTTGAAAATTTTGATGACTAGTTATGTTTATTTAGCTGACTCCTATGTTGGCACTTTATTTTATGTAGGGAAGACATACGCAGTGGTTTCTGCAAGAGGGAATGAATGGGAAGTGGCTATTGGATGGAACATTTCTTCGATGAGAAGCAGACCCTCAATGTCTCATTAATGGAATCCAAGGGAAATTATCTTCCAATTGGGTTGATGGTTATCAAAGGAGAATATTTGAGATAGGTTTCCCATGCACCAAAGAAAAAAGGTTATGTATTTGAATATTATAGACCGGGTAAAATTTTATACCATTATACAAACTTAGTTATTGGCACAAAACTCCAACTGTAAATAATTCCAAGGAATAACTCATCAAATTCGTGATGCTTCTTTCCTTACTTCGGTCATGAGAGGTTAAAGGATATCATTGGTAATTGAGGTGATCTTAATGGTTTAGTCAAATGACCACATGTAGATAGTTAGGTATGTGGTATTCATGGTATTTGTGCACTATGTTATAAGTATGCAGTTTTTATGTGCATGTAATTATTTTGTTTCATGGTCTCATTGATTATTGAAATTAATATTTTGACAATTGCATTCAAAAATTGACAACATGATAGATTGATATATTGCATAGAATTATACAACTTGATAAATTGCACAAGCTTCATCATATATTTATTGTATTATATTCATACTTACATGACTTATGCAATCTATCCTTATAAACCCAATATAGCCCCAAAAACCTAATTTATAATCCTAGAAATCAAATTTACAAACCTATAAACTTGATCTAGCCCTAGAAATCCTTGAAATCCTTCAAACCTAATGAAATTTTTTAATTCAAGTGTTAAAATAAGGTCAAATGCAATGTCCCCATTGAAAAATATCTATTATCAAATACTCACACATTAACAGCTTTACAATGTCATCATTGGCCTTGTAGAATCCCTAGCTTATACTTGTAAACCCTAGCTTGTATCTAAGCCCTAGCTTGTAGACTAGCTCCTAGTTTTGAATCTAAACCTTAGTTTGTAGGGTAGGCCCTAGTTTGTAGAATCCCTAGGTTGACCAATCACTTTAATTTCAAATGAAATGTCCCCATTGAGCAATGTTAACTAGAAATGATTTTGAAACACATCAAATATTTCAAGGCTAACTTCCAAATGTCTAGAAACCCTAGTTTGTAGCCTAAACCCTAGTTTCTATTCTAAACCTACAAACCGTAAAATTATTGATTTGGGGGGACAAATCCCACAAAACCCAGCACAAAAGTTCATTTTAATCCAAACCATTATGCACAAATATACACAATAGTACAAAAAATTTCATGCTACAACTATATATGCATGCCAAAAAAACTTCACTGTACATATATATTCATGCACATCTATTTATGTCTAAACCATTGTGGTACAAATATGAACAAGATTCCAAAAACCCTTATTTGTATTGTAAATTGTTGGTCTCTCTCTAGGAAGACCTGGGTTTACTTTATTGTACCAACAAAACCCCTAGCTGATTGGCCCTTTCGGTGACAGGCCACAGAGCGGCCTGAAGTCTCACTCGAAGTGATCTTAAATGGGTTGGATGAAGAATCAAGTTTCCTCAACCAGGTTCTATAGCATCCTGGGTTCTCTTGAATCTACTTAACCACTTGAATCTCTCTGCAAAGGGCTATTTCTCTCTTCCTAGCTGACTCTGCTACGGGAATGGATCTTATCGCATCCCAGCTTCTAGGATGATGCGAAAACTTACTCTTCTTCTGAACTCTTAACTTGCGATATCTCACACCGCAGCCTCCCCGACAGTATGATATCGCATTTCTACACTACGATACTTCCTACAGTGAGACTCAATATACTTAACAACTCTGAAGGTCCAGAGGATTCCTCTCTGGGTATAATAGCTCAGTTAACCTTCATCAAGGTGTTAAACAACTTCACTTAGCCTCTACAGTCTAACACGCTTAACATTAATCATGCTCAACTTACTGAACTCAATATACAGAAGTCACTTAACACTATAACTGTTAGCTATCATGAATCAAGCACTGATAAACTCATATACAGAATACTTAACATATTCAACTCACATTTAACCTTCTATGTTACTGCAACTGAAGGATAGCATACATACATTCATTAATTGATAAGCAATGTTCATGTAACGAATAACAGATAGCAAATAAGTATGGCACAATCACATGACACAGTCGCACAACACATGGAATTTATGTGGTTCACTTCCAGGGAGGAAGCTACGTCCACGGGAAATGTGTTTATATTATATCTAGAGAGAGTAACACAGTTCCGCTGCAACCTCTTATGCAGCTTGAGATCTTCTGGGAAACTCCATGCATTCAGCTGGAGCCCTTCTCTCTTAGATCTCTTCTCTTCCTGTATTGCTTTCTTCTTACAATATACTCTTTCTCTCTCTCTCTCTCTCTCTCTCTCTCTCTCTCAATCCCTGCGGATTGTTACATTCATGCTCAAGGAGTCGGCTACTGGTTACAGTAAGATAACTATAGACTGAACTCAGAACTAGAGCTTGACTCTTTCTCAAGGTTTTACAATACTGATGACAACTAGTAACAACCTAAAACCCAACCTTGACCAACCTTTTACAATACAAAATACATGCTTAAATAGGTGGCCCGAAGGTCTCACCGTGATACAACACTGTGGGCCTATCCCAATAGTAACCCAAAAACCTAACTGTGACAGTCAGCTTATCTGTACTTTGAACTGCCGCTTACTGGTCACACCACAACTTTCTGCAGTCTTCCACGATGTCCGGCTCTGATCATGGGTATGGGATCCGCTTCCTCGGTTGCTCCCCTTCTGTCCTTTGTCTTTAATACCTCGGCTTGTTGCTCCTTCTCCATTCATGAGGGTATCTGAGCCCTCCTGTCATCGCCGCTGCCTTAAATGCAGTGGTTGAGCTCTCTTCTCGGCCGCTTCAGGTACTATTTCCTTTGACTTTCTTGTTCCGATATAGTAGCTTTTCCTGTAGCTGCAGGGCCCTGCTCCAACAGTCCCCTAACACTTACTTGTGGCTCGTCCTCGAGTGATTGACATCTGGTTTCTCTTTCTATAGCTTCTCCTTGGCTTCCTGCGAAGTCCTTGCGAATCTATCCCTGAGTCCTACGACATCTTTGTCCATAGCTTCGACACAGTCCTGTGCCACTTCAAGCATGACTTGAGTAATCATGGGGTCTTCTGTGCTATCAATTTCACTTTTTCTTGTAGTGAACTCCTTGACCTTCTACTCAACCACATCAACCAGCTCTACGATTTGTTCCTGATACGGTTGAAGCATATTATTGAATGGTATTTCTTTTTCTCGCAACCGATGCGCTTCCTATTGAAAATGGTTCATCTCTATCGTCTTCTTCATATTTGCAAGAGCTCCTAAGCTCTTGACTTCTTCCTTCATTGCTGCTACTGCATTTTCTATGTTCTGGATGCTCTGCTACAAATCCAGTCTATCTGGGAGCTCTTCTAGCTCCGACCATGTCTTCGTCACAATAGCTAGCAATGACTCTGCATCATCTATGCGACACTTCATCTGTGTTGAAGTGAGTCTAAAGGCCTGTTCCCTTGCTTCCTTGTCTGCCTCAGGTGTTCCTGGTGCTCGAGCCTCAAGCTCCACAATCTGCACCTTGTGGTATTCCTCCATCTTGACCACTGTCTCTTCTAGAGCCTTTGCTCTATCTACAATTCTTCTTACTTTCTGTGTCATAGGAAAGAAAAATTCTATGTTACAATTGGGTAACTCCAGTGCGATGTTCTGCAGGACCTGACTGAGATCCTATTCTCTTTCTTCATATACTCTCAACTCCTCCGCCTTTGTCTGAAAGCTTACGGTGAACTCTGCATTCTGTTGTATCAACTGAGTGTTCTGCTTATAAGTCGCAAGCTCTCTATCCCTGAGCTCTGCAGCTATCTGTTGCTGGATCATCTGTAGTTGATTAATGGGGAATTATGCCGGATTAACCTCGACAGGTTGTCTAATCTGTATATGTACATCAATCATCAAAGCAGGGAATCAGATTCTCCCTGGCGGTATCAAAACTGTATTAGTGCGATCCTTTGCAACGAATTCCTCATGGGAAATCGATGGTGTTGAGATTTATCCTGCTGTTGCCTTGACTAGCTGAGTCTGCATCATGGCAGTCTTCTCAGTTAGTTCTTTCATTTCCAGAAGCTACTTATCTATCATGCTCTGCAGCTTGTCCTGCGATGTCGACATCGCCTGAAATGAGTCCCGCATCTCCTCTTTCAATCTCGATGCGATGAAATCATAGTCATCCTCTTTTAGTGTGGTCTCTGTAGTTGGATTTGAGGCTTTGACTTTTTTCCTCTTTTGTGCCGCTGGTGCACTTCTACTACATCTTTCCTCTTGACACCCACCTATGGCTTCTGCAACATCATCTTGTTTGACAGGACCTGGACCCTCATCATCCTCTTTAAAGACATCTTCAATTACAGGTTTATGAGTGTCTTCATCAAGCTGTAAACTCCATCTCTGTAAATACAACTTTATTTTCCTAAACATCACTTGATGATTGGCTTTGACCATTTCCTTTTTCCTGATTTGTAGCTACTGTTAACGGAGCTACTGCCTGGGGCCCAGACCCACTACTACTTTCTGCTTGCTTTCTCAGTGCCACTTTCCTGGTATCACGAGAACTCCTAGCCCTATTATCAACCTCCAATCTTTCTCTACCATCCTTGAGCGAATACAAACTCTTACCTCCAAGTGACCACTTCACCTGGATCACCATCGAATCCCTCACACAAGATATAATCCAAAGTGGCATATAGGTCTCTTCGTGGATCAACAGCTCCTTTAAGGATCTTGAGCTTTTGAGAAGCCTTCCACAAATATATTTTCCTCTTTATCTAGGTTAGAACTCGTATCACAAAGAAAATATAAATCTGTATCTTCCAGCCTTCTCAAACATTTCATTTGGTCTGGATCCTTCCATACGAAAACTATACAAACCATGAATTCCATTCCGAGAACAAGCCTTTGTCTGCATGCTAAATTTCACATCACTAGTGACTGAGGTGTTTTGAGCAGAGTCATTTTGAGGGATAACTTGAATATCCATGTTCATTTCCATGTTATCCTTAACAACTATTTTTTGATCTACGTCATCTGAGCTCTTACTCATCATATTATCTGCTAAGGCGGTCCTCGGGTTCCTCTGAACCATAAGATATTGATCCGGCCGAAACTGAGGATATGTCTTACTGTCTCCAAGGTTATAGTCTGTAAATTTGAGAAAAGGGACATATCCTAATAGTTCTCCATCTTCCTTTACACGAGGATCAATTGGTGGTAGCGGAATAGGAAACTTAGCATCCTTGGGAATGGTTACCTCTGGTTCGTCCTCAACTCATGGCACAATGTATACTTTTGTCGTATGAACTTCTTCTTCATGCTCTGGGCTGGAATCTTCTACTATCTGAGATTGACTCTTCATCCTTGGCGTCTTCCTGACCTGTGGTGCACCTAGTTTCACAATCCTGGGCGGCGTCGTCATAGCAAACTCGAGGCCACCACGCTGGAATCGTCGTACAACGTCTTCTAAAGGTTATTTCTTAGACATAAACCATCTGGTGCAGTACTCTGGACTGGTAATGGCTACGAAAATGGGGAAACTAGCACTTTGTAACTAGAGTATCTCTGCACAGGGAAAACTTCTACAAATTTCTCTATAACTCTCATAAATCGCAAAAGTAACCCTTCTGTCTGAATGATCTATGCATTTATAATGAAGGCGATAATCTCTGAAGCAACGGTCGCTTAAGCTGGACCCGTTGGCGGCATTAATTGCATGGACAAGACAACACCCGGTGCCCCGATTCTCATTAAGTGCTAAAAATCCGATCAAATATCCCTTGAAAATTGTGTATAGGCCCCGGTCTTGACCAAGATTTACCGAATCTAGGACAATCCTTGTACTATTTCCAAATCTAGGGTAATCGTATACCTGTCATATCTAGATTAATTGCTTGTCAGAGGGAGAAGTGACTAGCCCTTTGCAGGGATGATTTTAAGGAACCATACTTAATTAAAAGTGTATAAATGTTGGCGAATATTACCAATTCTTAAAACACCAACTATAAAAGGATTGGCGATATTTTTCAAAAAATATTTTAATTTCCAAGGATTTTCTATCGTTTATATAATAATTTGGCGATTTTTAGGGTGAAAAAAGTTTACCCCATCAAAATTGGGTGAAACAGGGCTTCGAAAAATGCAAAATGGCGAATGTTTTTTGGGGAAAAAACATGGAAAAATAGCCCACTGGGCTAAAATTCGCCCCTAAAATTATCCCTGGCCCTTTGTCCTTTTCAAAAATCGTCTAATTGCATAGGGAACATCACCTTGCTACGATGTCACACTACATCGTCCTGAACCAAAAGGTTAGCATGAACTCCACAATGTTCAAAAACTCCGCAAGCGTCCTATGACTTGCGCAAAATAAACTTTCCTGCTGCGATTCCTCCTACTTAGATTTTTTTTTTTTGGGTGTAGACTAATTATCGGTGTGATGCCTCCTTTCAACTACATTGGACATCTGTACCACTTAGTTCTATGAGTTAGGGTTTAGAGGTGGAGTGGCTATCACTATAAAGCTTAAGCCTACTTCCATTAATCAAAGTAGGAACAAGCTCCCCGTTCAGTTTATTGAGCTGAACAACACCTCCGTCTATGACTTGCTGAATCTGATATGTCCCCAACCAATGTGTCTTAAACTTCCCTGGAAACTTAACAAACTTGCTGTCGTAAAGGAGCACTTGGTCTCCTATCTGAAAAATATTTCTCTTGATGTGCCTGTCATGCCAAGCTTTTTCTCGTGCCTTCTGCACTTTTTGATGAAATCCTGCGATGAATCTGTCTTCTTCTAAGTCAAGTAGCTGTGCTAGTCTTTCATTCATCGTATCTGTATCAGCCATCTCGGTAATTTGAGCAATTCTTAAACTGGGAATAATATATTCCATAGGCATAACAACCTGTTGTCCATAAACCAAGCTGAAAGGTGTGTGTCCTGTAAGTTTCTTGCATGTAGTCCTATAAGCCCATAATACAACATTAACCCTAAGGTCCCAATCATCTCTTTGGCTGTTACAGATCTTAGTAAGAGAATTTTCTAGAATCTTGTTAAAAGCCTCCACTGTACCATTAGCTTGTGGGTGGTAGGGGGTGATCTTATGATGTTGTATCTGAAATTCCACCGTCAAGGCCTGAATAGTGCGATTCAGAAAGTGTGTGCCTTGATCACTCATCAAAATTGCTGGACATCCAAATCTACTTATGATGTTATAAAAAATGAACTGTGCAACTGCAACAGCATCACAATTCCTTACTACTTTGGCCTCTTCCCACCTGGTGAGGTATTCTGTTCCTGTGATGATGTATCTCGCGCCAGTTCGTTTCCCTGGTGGGTTGATAGGACCCACGAAATCTATAGCCCACTTGTCAAATGCCCATAGTGTAATCTGTGGTCGCAGTGGCATTTCATCTCTCTGCAAAGGTTTTCCTACCCTCTGGCAGATATCGCAGCATCTGCAAAACTTCTTAGCATCTTTGTGCAAAGTAGACCACCATAATCCTGCAGCTATAATTTTCTGAGCAGTCGGCTTTCCTGCAAAATGACCTCCTGCGGTACCTGCATGTGCTTCTCTGATAATGGCCTCTTTCTCGTGTGGCATAACACATATGCACAGGAATTCATTTGAACCTAACTTATATAAATGTCCTGCAATCAAAGTGAAATCTGCTGCTTTAACAACTAACTGTTTCTTTTGCTGCTCAGTAAAGTCAACTGGTGCCCACCCTGTAGTGAGAAAGTGAATAATATTTGCGTAATACTCATCTGCGATCTGGATAGAGAACAATTGCGCATCTGGCAAATTATCCTCTAGATTACTTGGTTCTTCTCCTGAGTCTTTTCGCGACAGATGATCAGGTCCGACATTCAATCTTCTTGGTTTTACAATAATTTCAAAATCATACTCCTGAAATAGGAGTAACCATCTACAAATCCTTCCTCCTAATACTGGCTTATTGACTAAGTACTTTAAAGCGGAATGGTCAATGAACATCTTGAATGGGGCACCCGACAGATAGTGCCTAAACTTCTGTAGAGCATACACCATAGCTAATCCTTCTCTTTTTGTAGTGGTGTAGTTTTTTTCTGCCGTAGATAACTTTCTGCTTGAGTACATGATAGGGTGATCGATACCCCCTTCTCTTGGTTGTGTTTAAACAATCCCCAGTGCGATGCCAGATGCATCCACATGTACATGAAATGGTTTGTTCCAATCTAGAAATACTAAGATGGGTGCTGTGACCATCTTCTCTTTAAGAGTGTCTAAACTTTGCTGGCATTCCTCATTCCATAGGAATTTCACTTCTTTCTTTAACAGCTTTTCCATAGGTGCTGTGATCTTTGCATAGCCCTTGATGAATTTTCTACAATACCCTGTATGACCAAGCACTGTCCTCAATTTCTTGACTGAGTTGGGTGCTAGGAGATTTACAATGATGGCAATCTTTGCGGGATCTACCATCAATCCTTGTCTGCAAACAATATGACCCAACAAAATACCAAATGGTGCATAGAATATACATTTCTTCAAGTTAAGAGAAATCTGATATTGCCTACATTTCCCTAACATGAGCCTTAAATCTCCTATATGCTTTTTGATTAATCCAAATACAGTCCAATTATCAAAATAGACTTCTAAGAATTTATGGATGTATTCCTTAAAGACAACAATTACTACTCTAGAAAAAATAGCTGGTGCATTTTTAAGACCAAAGGGCATTACCGTATACTAGAATGAGCCCCATTCTGCTGCAAAGGTGGTCTTATGTCAATCCTCTGGATGGATTGTTATCTGGTGATAGCCTGAAAAGCCATCCGTGAATGAGTAGATCTCCTGTCCTTCTACATTGTCTAAAACTTCATCAGTAAAAGGTGTCGAAAATGGGTCATGAAGCGATGTGTCATTGAGTTTGCGCAAATCGACACAAATCTTGATTTCTCCTTTAATTTTCTTTTCCTGCACAACCATGGGACTAACCCATTCGCTCTCTTCTACTGGCTCAATGATGCCTGTTGCTAGCATCTTATCAATCTCGTCTTTAACTTTTTCCTTATAACGAGGATTTAATCTGTATGGACATTGCTTAACCGGCCTAGCATCCGCTTTCAAAGGTATCCTCATGACTCCCAAATCTCCTACTATTCCCTTCATTTCTATAAACTTAGTGGGAAATAAGTCCTGATAGTCATGTAACAAATCTGCGATGTGTCCTACCATTTCATCATCCCAATAGTCTCCAATAGAGGCAAACTTTGGTTCTGTTTCTGTGCCAATATTGATCTTTTTAATCTTAATAGGCTCTGTGACAGCTGGAATCTCTAGATTTGGTCCCTCAACTTCACGAGTCCCTTCTGACTCTAGAATGTTGATACTACAAGGATTCTCATCTTCGTCACCTGGCTCTTCTGCATAGTTGTAACACTCTAGCACATCTTCTAACTGGATAGCCCAATCAGGCTGAGTACACACTGGTAGGGTACAGTCATCAAATATTTTAGTCTTTATACTCTCTAGGGCCTGATCAATGCTTGGATACTTAGATTCAAAAGTGAAAGTGAGTAGAAAGCTGTCTATCATAATTGGCCATGTAATCGTTCCTCTGCGCAACTCTGTCTCAGTGTACCAATTCCTTGGGACTGTGTCTAAAGTGTGAGTGAATAGGTGAACCCATTCATCCTCTGGAATGTCCAACCAATTCTGTTCACAAATCTTAATATGTGACGTGGGGTCACTTTCTCCTGTATATTTCTGCTGGAAACGCTCCTTGTCATTAGAGAATCTGATCGCCATCAATCTCTTAAAATCATTCCCTGATGCGATATTTTCTTTATGTGCATGCCACCATCTTGCAGGTGTGGCTCTTACTGCAAGGTCAATAGCTTCCATCCTCTGCTCATGAGGGATTTCCTGCTCAAACTGCTGTAAAAATTCATTGACATCCACTAAGCCATCAAACGACGGAATATCCTTAATCTCTGTGCCAATCCATCTCACTGACTTAGTCATAAATGCACATCTACGAGCTGAGACTTCGTAAAGTCTATTCTGCCAATTTTCTAAACCAACATCTGAATCCGATGTGCATGAGCTATCGCATCGCCAACTAATATTTCCTTTTGTGGTGGGATTGATATAATCACTCTGGTTAGTAGTCATCTAATAGAAGCTCTCCATATTACGCACCTCTTCCTCTGCTCTGATAGGTTCAATGTATCGAGGACCCTGGAAAGGATCCAACGGTGCGATGACTCGAATCTGTTTATCCTCAAAGGTCATTTGTATTTTCTTCAAATCGATAACAACCATGTTATCAATTGCCCAATCAATACCTAATAAAGCTGGATACGGTTTGCTATCACCAATCATTAGAGGAAATTTGGGGTCTAAAATGGGCCTTATAAGAAAATGTGCCAAAATAAGTTTTTGTGAGTTGGAATTCAAGAACCAATAGAATTTCAATAAAATAAGTCAACCATAATGGTTGAATTGACATATTTGTCATTAAAAAAAACTACTTTTTTTGTTTGTATTTTCGACATATCTCATTGTGTTTTTACTCAAATTTCGATCGGGAGAGCTCGTTGGATGCGTAATTTGATTCCGCATCCAACGATTACCCACATTGCATACTTTTGATGGACCCCGCTATCCCAAAAACAAGAAATACCTGAAAAAACATGATGATGATGTCATCATCACGTTTTTTCAGGTATTTCTTGTTTTTGGGGTAGCGGGGTCTATCAAAAGTATGCAGTGTGGGTACTCGTTGGATGTGGAATCAAATTCCACATCCAATGAGCTCTCCCAATTGAAATTTGAGTAAAAAAACAGGGAGATATGTCGAAAATACGAACACAAAAAGTAGTTTTTTTCTTTCTTCCTCCAAAATTAATCAATATTATTTTATTATTTTAACTATTATTTTATTATTTTAACTATTATTTTATTATTTTCCTTAGGAGGCCCATTTTAGACTCCAAAATTCCTCTAATGAATTTCTATGACTTCAAAATCTGCAAAGCTGTGAACTCTGTCAATATCAACTGGTACTTGCGGTAATCGACCCAGTGGCGATACCCTCTACTGATTGGGTAGTCACAGATGGATAGGTGATGTGGCTAACTTAGGGCTACCCATCTGTTCCCATGTCTATTTAGTAAGAACATTTACCTCTGATCCTAAATCTAGGATTACCTCATCCATTTCAAACTCTTCTATTTGTGCTGTGAGTCTCATTTCTCTTCCTGTTCTTGTATGGCCCATAATATTATGAACAACACGCTGCATACTGCTCATGGAAGAAGACTACTGATACTGATCTATGATGCGTTGAAGCTCTCCTATGGCTTTCTCATTTCTTACAAGTTTCAAGCAGCTCCGCAGGAAGGATTGTACACTTCCTGTCAGCTCATCCTCTTCGCACCTTCCAGATGTGGTAGCCTACGATATCTGCACAGGACTAATGCCACAAGGTTTTTGCTGTGGCACACCCCTACGAGGAAATATCTGTGATCCTGCTGGTGTAGGGTTAGTAAAGAAAGTTTTAGCTTGCTGAAATGTTTCTTTGTTCTTCTGCAGGTCAAGTGGTGTAGATTTATCAGTTGCTTTACGCACCCACTTCGGACCTGTATTCTTTTCAGCATCCTGCGATGTATTACTAGTAGAAGCACCGCTGCGAGTCACAATATTGACTCTTGGTTTTGGTTCTTTCTGCTCAGTAGCAATAAGCTGAATATTCTAATTTACTACTGGCTTAGGATCCTTAATCTTGGCTATCAAGATAGGACATTCTTCTATAGTATGATCATAGGACTTGCAATACTTACATGTTGTAGTAGGGTTCTGACAATCTCTAGCATAATGTCCTATGGCTCCGTAGTTGTAACAAACAATCGGTCCATGGCCATGGCCAAATCCTCCACCACGACCTCATCCTCTGAATCCTCCACCATGACCATCATGAGCCGGTTCATGCTGTGTTCCTGATGTCTCTGACTGGACTCTGTAGAAGTCATGTTTTCTCTCTATCATGAGATCATAAGCTCTGCAATTATTTTCATCATGTCCTACTGACTTACAGAAGTTACAGTATAAATTCTTAGGAGTTTGTACATACTTTTGAAGTAAAGGGCATTCCTGTGGTCTATGTCCTCTTGTTCTACAGATTTCACACCATGGCCCTTGATTCTGTACTAAGGGGTTAGGACCCCACTTGCGAGATACTCAACAAATACTGGACAATTATCTTTGGTATGGCCATGTCCTTTACACTTTGTACACCATAGTTCTTGTTCAACCTCTTTTCCTTTCTTAATCTCATGTAAATGTAAAGTGAGATTGGCTAATTGGTTCTGTAAGTTTATCATACCTACACTAGTCTCAGTTAGAGGTGAAGCCTCTAGTTTCATTGCCATCTCCAATGCTTCATCCTGCGTATGGAGTTTCTGTTGCATTAGTGGAAGTTTGATATGAGGGAGCAGTGCTGCGATGAACCATTCTTTATGTTGCTCCGACGCAAACTCAAATCTAACTTGGTCTATAAGAGCTTTAAATTTCTGATCGAAATCCCATACTGACTCTGTGGGTAACTGTTTGATGTCTTTAAGTTCTGTGATACATTGTGACTCAGACTTGGGTTTCTTAAATTCCTTAATCATTGCGGTCCTAACCTCTATGAGTGTTCTAATCTGCACTGATGTATACTTCATATACCATGTTAAAGCTCTTTCTCTAAGTGTAGTAGCCAACTGGACAAGCTTAGTATTGTCATCCTGGATCTGTTTAATGGTCCATACAACTTCACATAGGAACCAATGCCGTTCTGTGTCTTCTGCCCCTATACCCCTGAAGGTAGGTAATTTCATGTCATCCCCCATTCTATTTCTATGAAGTGGATTCTGGTTTGTTGTATTACTACCACTTGGCGGTGTAAATGTAGTATGTAATGTGTGTGAACTACTAGATGGAGTTCCCGCGGGATTATTCTAAGTCCCGGTTTGTTTCTGTGGGGTATAAGGGTGGTAAGGGATACCCCCTACTGTTCTTTCTCTATTACTTTGACTCTGTTCTCTAGTACTGTCTAAACTATCTTCAAAGAAGGAAGATCTGAAATCTACTTTATATCTCTTACCGCTACGTGTACATCCAATTTCTTTAGAATCACTCTCAAACTCTTGTGACATTACACTTACTTAACTTATTCATCTGAGAATATATCCAGTACTCCTCTTTCATACAATAACATCTTAAGGAACAAATTTAAAGATTTCAAGTACTTACCACAATATCCTTTGAAGAAGTACCTCTCTGCTTTGCTGAAACTCTTTCTTTGATCAACTGCAAACTCTGTAATGAAACCTTCCAGCAAACTCACAAGCCAGAAGTCTACTGCCCGCGAAATGGGATTATCTACACTCTTCATGGTGTGAATTAGCTCCGGTGTCCAGACAATGTTCCTTTTCTTCTTGAATACGTGCTTATCATTCAACTTTGACAACCAATCGTACAACTCATTTGCATAGGTCACAAAAAATATCTCATGCAGGTCTGTGAAGATATGTTTCTGTAACCAATCCTCTGTACTAAGCCTAGGACTCTTGTTTTCTTTCACAGCAAATTCTCTTTCCTTAGAATCAACCCACTGGTTAAATTCTTCTTTAGTAGGATGCCAACAGAACATCAGCTCTTCAATTTGTTCAAAACTGACGACGGAACCATTTGTTGGCTTCTTTCTGGGCAGACTCGGGTTTACTTTATTGTACCAACAAAACCCCTAGCTCACTGGCCCTTTTTGCGACAGACCGCAGAGCGGCCTGAAGTCTCACCTGAAGTGATCTTAAATGGGTTGGCTGAAGAATCAAGTTTCCTCAACTAGGTTCTGTAGCATCCTGGGTTCTCTTGACTCTACTTAACCAGTTGAATCTCTCGGCAAAGGGCTATTTCTCTCTTCCTATCTGACTCTGCTACGGGACTGGCTCTTATCGCATTGCAGCTTCTAGGACGATGTGCAAACTTACTCTTCTTCTCAACTCTTAACCTGCGATATCTCACACCGTAGCCTCCCCGACAGTGTGATATCGCCTTTCTACACTGCGATACTTCCTACAGTGAGACTCAATATACTTAAAAAATCTCAAGGTCTAGAGGCTTCCTCTCTGGGTATAATAGCTCAGTTAACCTTCATCAAGGTGTTAAACAACTTCACTTAGCCTCTACAGTCTAACATGCTTAACATTAATCACGCTCAACTTACTGAAATCAATATACAGAAGTCACTTAACACTGTAACTATTAGTTGTCGTGAATCAAGCACTGATAAACTCAGATATATGGAATACTTAACACATTCAACTCACATTTAACCTTCTATGTTACTACAACTGAAGGATAGCATACATACATTCATTAACTGATAAGCAACGTTCATGTAACGAATAACATATCGCAAATAAGTATAGCACAATCACATGACACAGTCGTACAACACACGGATTTTACGTGGTTCACTTCCAGGGAGGAAGCTACGTCCATGGGAACTATGTTTTAATTATATCTAGAGAGAGTAACACAGTTCCATTGCAACCTCTTATGCATCTTGAGATCTTCTGGGAAACTCCACGCACTTAGCTGGAGCCCTTCTCTCTTAGATCTCTTCTCTTCCTGTATTGCTTTCTTCTTACAATACTCTCTCTCTCTCTCTCTCTCTCTCTCTCTCTCTCTCTCTCTCCCTACGGATTGTTACATTCATACTCAAGGAGTCAGCTACTGGTTACAGTAAGATAACTATAGACTGAAATCAGAACCAGAGCTTGACTCTTTCTCAAGGTTTTGCAATACTGATGACAACTAGTAACAACCTAAAACCCAACCTTGACCAACCTTTTACAATACAAAATAAATGCTTAAATAGGTGGCTCGAAGGTCTCACCATGATACAACACTATGGGCCTATCCCAACAGTAACCCAAAACCCTAACTGTGACAGTCGACCTATCTGTACTTTGAACTGCCGCTTACTGGTCACACCACAACTTTCTGCAGTCTTCCACGATGTCCGACGTTGATCGTGGGTATGGGCGCCACTTCCTCGGTTGCTCCCCTTCTGTCCTTTGTCTTTAATACCTCAGCTCGTTGCTCCTTCTCCATTCATGAGGGTAGCTGAGGTAGCTGAGCCCTCCTGTCATCGTCGCTGCCTTAAATGCAGTGGTTGAGCTCTTTTCTCGGCCGCTTCAGGTACTATTTCCTTTGACTTTCTTGTTCCGATATAGTAGCTTTTACTATAGCTGCGGGGCCCTGATCCAACATAAATAATGGAAACCATAGTTTGTAGCCCCTTCTCTAAGATATAGCCCTTGCATTAACCTTGAATCTTGAAGTTGGACCTCCAAGGAAATTAGCCAACACCAGGGAAAATGTTAGGGGAAACATTTATCCCATGGACTATTTTCCAATTTTTTTTCACAAAAACACTTCGCTAATTCACCTCTTTTTCAAACCCGATTCACCTAAATTCCATGGGATAATTTTTTTTACTCTAAAAATTGCCAAAATTATCTAGAAAACTATAAAAAGTCCTTACAAATTTGAATATTTTTACAAACAAATTGCCAAAATTTTATGGTAGCAAATTTAAGAATTAGTAATATTTTCCAAGGTCTTTACACTTTGAGAAAAATTTGTATCCTTAAAATTTTCCTTGGTCAACACCCAAACTGTTCATGAAACTTCCTAATGAAAGTGTTAAAATAAGGTATACAAATATTCTCATGCTTAAAACCCTATCCAATCGAAACTTAGAAATACTATCTTAGAAACCCTATATCCGATCCTAGAAACCCTAGTTTGTATCCTAAACCTTGGTTTGAATTCTAAACCCTAGGAAACCTAGTTTGTAGCCTAGATCCTAGTTTGTGTTCAGAATCCTAGAAGCCCTAGTTTGTAGCCACTAACTATCATTAAGAAATCACTAAATTCATTTATTCATTGTCACCATTTACCAATATCTAGTATCAAACATTCACACCTTTACAACTTTTCCCTAGGTCCAATTTGGCATGTGTCCCTTAATGGATACAAGGAGCTATTCATAGACAGACGTAAAACAAAAGTTGTGGATAAGATCATGAAACAAAAAATTCCATTGGATTCTTGGAATCAAATTACAAGAAGGGGTGATTAAATCTTGTGAATCCCGTGACTAGTGGCACAATTTGCTTGGCTAGATAGGACATCAAGGTTTTAATCATTGGAGCACATGGAAATTATTTCATTGGGGGGTAAGAATAAAAATGAAGCAACACAATTAGGTTCTTTCAGCTTGGCACATATTTGTTTGTCCCTTGTGGATGTGGTCATATAGACAAAACTTAGTTTTTCTTCTAGGTTTGAATTCTATGGCCCGAGTTTGCATTCACCACGTGTCCCTGAAATCCTTATGGTGAGAGTTGTAACAAGCCATAAAATGATGACCATTGATCGAATAGATGAAAGCCAACTCTATTGGATTTAGGACATTAGGATAGTGCCAGGGGTTCTACTCTCCTCTGGGTCCATGACCCTATAAGGTGTTAGTTCCCTATAATTTTCCTATGGTTGTGGTAGGAACTCACAGGGGTAACCATTTCAAACCAATATTTAGACTATATTCTAGCAAATACAGTCAGATATGGCTCTCTCTTTGTTAGTGAAACATTCCCCTATACATATGGATTTAAAGAACCATTCATAAGGCTAGATTTCTGGTGGGAACAAGATATTTTCAGATTTAAAGATGGTAGAACAGACAAAAAAGAAGAGTCATTGGGAAATGGAGTCAAAACCTAAATCAATCAAGGGTATTACACTGCAAATGAGTGGGGATTTTACTTTGTGCTCTGAGAAAAAGTAGGTATCACATTCAGTCAAATATATTTAAGGGGTGGTAGTAAAAAGAGGGGAAATCCCAATGAAGCAAGAGGAACCTATCTATGGATGAATCTCTTGCACCACCTTTAGAAACAACAACAATAATGCCAATAACTAATACATAGAACCTAACATAGGGTGAATTCTATAACAACCATCATAAACACATCACAAATGCAATATCTGACTCAAGGAGTGCTTAATAAAATGAATTCCTCAAATACAACTAGAGAGCATTAGCAGGAAATTACAGAAATGAAATGACACAAATAGGAAACACGAACTGAATGTAGAACATCATGATGAATCTTTCTCATTAACACTTCCAAGAAATTTTATAGAGATATAAAAACCAAGAGTAGAATGATTTCTAAATGAAATTTCGAACCCTTTCTTCATCTTTTGAGGTTATATTTATAGAGTCCTGGGCTCCTGATACCAACTTCAAAATAGATCCAAATTCAGTTACCCTAATCGGGAATCAATCCTGCACACCTAAAATATTAACAAATTCTGATCTGGCGGATTCGCCACGATAAAAAAAACAAAACATGAAAACACACTAGGATGTGCTTGGTGGATCATTTTGAGAAAAATAGACACCTAGAAACCACACATGCTTGACAAAAATGATGGCTCAAAGCAACTTTTATGGTCTACAATAGCTTCACTCCATGCGTGCATCTTCACCTGCGAAATTCTTCCGGACCATAGATCTTGCCTCGAGATCCATTCTGGGCCATTGATCTAGGATAGACAAGAAATGGAAAATGTGTCGATGGATTTCTTGAGGTCCAATTTGTTTTCTTTCCCTCTCCTTATTCTTTATTCCCTTTAGCTTTATGTACCGTCGATCCCTATAGGATTCATTTTCCACCGTTGATCTGGGATCAAGCTGCGGAGGGCAGAAATGAGAATTTTGACTTTCATAACAAAAAACATTACATTTCTGCTTTTTCACTTTTTCCTTTTGCCAAAAAATAGAACGTGGATCTTCGAATTTTATTCATCGAACTTCTCTTCTTCCTCCTCCACCTTTCCACTTCTTCCCTTCCGCTTTTGCCTTTCATGAAAAACGAACTTTCAATTTCCTTGAAGCTTGGTTTTGACCTTTTCACTTCCACCTTTCTAATTCCTCCTTTAGCAGAAAACTGAAGGAGGACTTTCTAACTCTCGAGACTACAATTCTATATTTTCTATTTCCACCTTTCCGCTTTCGATGTTTTCTTTCCGCACCATTGATCTTTAGCGGAAACACTATAAGCCGTCGATCTTTAGCGGAAACACTATAAGCCATCGATCTGGCATATCGCGAAAAGAAAAAATCAGGATTCTAACTTTCGAGATCAAACTTCTTTTCCTTTTTTGCTTCCACGCTTTTCTAGACCATTGATATTGGGAAGAAGTGTCCTGGGTTGTCCTATCTCGGATCGGGAAATGAGGAAATCAGGATTTGAACTTTCTGTGGCCAAAACTTAGCATTTCCTGCTTCTAAATTTTTGCTGGACCGTTGATCTCCTTTGTGGGTTGGATCTCCACCATTCGTTCTCACCAAGATCCATCCTTGATAATATTTTTCATATCAGGCTCATTTCCAAGGTCGCACCTAACGAGTTTTATCCATTTTAATCTTAAGGATTAGGAATAATCCTTCTAAGCAACTTAAAACCCTTTTTTACATATCTCTAGGCCATAAGACATGAAACTTTTTGACCTTACCCGTCATGTTTCACCGGTCCGTCCCTTTGAAGGGGGATTAGTGCAGATTCCTTGTGTAGAAATCTTCAAAATTTAGCACAGAACACACATTTCATTAAAATTGGAAACATTTTATTCCAAGGACATCACAAAAAAAGAGATTTTAGTTATTTTGGAATTCTAGATCCATTTTTCAATTCCAAATTTAATGAAATATGTGCTACAGGTGCTAACAATGACTCCAACTCAGGTATGCTATCCTCCCTATGAGGTAGCAAATAAACACATAGACGAAATTCCTACAACTTCAAATTCTTCTGAAAAAGAAAACTAAATGACAACACTTGATGGAGACCTTACTTCCTTCACCTCAGTATTTAAGTCTGACTGGGGGGGCTATCCACACATGAAATATTAAAAATAAAATGGTATATAAAATGACATGGGAACTAAACTTACTTTACAGGAAATAGTGCTTGAGGAGCCTCCTATTTACAGGATATCCAGATACTAGACTGCCATCCATCTCATCCAAAACATAGGAATTATTTCCTCTGAAGGCTGCGATTTTATATGGGCCCTTCCATAGATGATAAAACTTACCATGCTTCCCTTTTTCCTCATGTGGTGCATTCCATAGAAAAAATACATCTCCCAAATGGAAATCATCAGGCTTCATCCTTTTGTCAAAGATTTCTTTCATTTCCTCTTGAAACTTTTGAGTTTTGTAAAATACCTACTCCCTTTGTTTCTATAATTCAATCAACTGATACATCCTCCTTTGCATTGGATGTGTTTTTGTTTCCTCTTCCTGTATCAATTTCATCACTGGCGAGCTCAAAGAACTAGGAAAAATCACATAAAAGCCACAAGCTAGCTAGAAAGGTGAGGTGCCAATGGACTTCTTTACATGGATTCTATCAGCCCACAAAGCATGAGTAAATTTTTTGTGCCAAGCCTTCTTATTATCTTGCAACATCATTTTGATGATTCTCATGAGTCTCTTGCTTGAAGATTCAATCAACCCATTTCCCCGTGGGTAGTAGGATGTGGAGTGTCCCAATTGTATGTGATATTTGGAACAAAACTCAACCATCTTATTTGACTTGAAATAGAGAGAATTATTAATTATTATCTTCTTGGGGACCCCAAGTATTGACAGGATATGATCCTCCAGAAATTGCATAATTACTATCTCCGTGGCTTTCCTGGTGGGGATGGATTCGATCCATTTCATGAAGTAGTTAGTGGCAATGAGGATGCACCTGTTCTATCTTGAGGAAGATGGATTTATTTCTCTAATGAAATATAGTCCCCATCGGTCGAAAGGGGCTTCCACTTGTATGTGTTTCAAGGGAAATAGTAACATATTCCTTATCCCCTCAAATATATGACATTTGTGACAGGAAACAACTTTCTTGTGTGTATCAGAGAATATGGTGGGCCAATAAAACCATGCCCTCATGATTTCTTTTACAGTGGCCTTCCAATAGTGACGACCTCCACATTATACTACATGGAATTCCTCAATGAGCCTCTTTGCCTCTTGCTCCTGCACGCAATTCAACAACATACCTCCTGGCTCCTTCCAATACAATTTTCCCTCCAAGATGCAAAACCTAGATTCCTTCTACTTGAGAAATATGGCCCTTGTCCTATCCATACCCTATGGGGCCTACATATGTTGTAACATAAAGATGATATCATTGTACCACGAGGATGAAATAAAATTCTCATGTACTGGGGGACATGGATGTCCATGAGGATTTTGCACTTTTGCTGACAATTCAACAATCATGTACAAGATGAAAGAATCGTAGTTAGATTGATCCATAAGCTTGGATATCCCTTGGAATTTGATCAATTTTGTGAGCTTGATCTCCAGGTCATACTCAAGCATGACTGCTATCCATTTTCCTCTTTGTCCCTCAAGATCAGGTTGGGTAAGAATATCCTTCACAGTGCTAGTGGAGACATGAGCAATGATAATGATAGTGTAGGATGTATACCCAAAAATACTTTAAGGCTTGCACTAGAGCATAAGCTTTCTTATCCAGGATATTATACTTTAGGGGAGCATCTCTCAGGGTCTTGCTATAAAAATCAATGGTTTGTTCATGTCCCTCGTGATTCTTCTATAGAAATACCCTTGCCACTATGTGCTCTGAGGCAAATGAAAATATTAGGAATTATTTATAAAATTCATGGCTTGCAAGTATTGGTGCTTCAGATATGGCCTTCTTTATGTCTTCAAAGGATTGTTTGGCTTCAAGAGTCCACTTGATTTCTTTATCCTTTCTCAACATGTCTGTTATATATTTCACTATTTCAACAAAGCCAACAATAAATCTTCTCAGAAAATTTACCTTCCCCAGCAAAGATTGAACCTTCACTTTATTTCGAGGGAGCTTGATTTTGCTGATCGCTTCAACCCTCTTCGGATCTATCCTAATCCCTTCCTGAGAGATTATATGCCCCAACAATTTCCCTTCTTTCATAGAAAAAAATGATTCTTTTTCGGATTTAGGGAGATGATGAACTTTCTACATTTTCTAAACACTCTCAATAGATGTGCGACATGTTCTTCATCAGATTTGGAAAAAACAGTGATATCATCCAAATAGATGACCATAATTTTTTCCTTTTCATTAGCTAAAGCTATTTCCATGGCTCGCTGGAAGGTTTCCCCTGCAATCATAATCCCAAAAGGCATTTTAGCATACATGAAAGTGTCCCAGGGTGTGGTGAAGGTTGTCTTCTCTTGATCCTCCGGGTGCATCGCAATCTGGTTATAACTTGAGAATCCATCCATAGTGGAGATCCTCTGTGAACCCACTACTCTCTGCAAGATATGGTCCATTTTGGAAAGTGGTTAATGGTCCTTCAAATAAAATCTATTAAAGTTCCTGAATTCAATGCATATTCTTATTTCCCCTTTATTATTCCTAACATGAATTAGATTTTCCACCCAGCATGAGAATATGAGGTCCACAATGATTTTGTCCTCAAATAAATTATTTATTTATTTTTCTATCAGGGGCAGTATTTTAGGATTCATCCTTCTCAGTTTCCATTTGAAAGGAATCTCATCCTTATTGATTGGTATGGTATGCTAGATTATTCTTGTATCGTAGGCATTAAGTTTGCTAGATCTCTAAGAAAACACATCGGAGTATTATGTCATCAGTGAAATGTATGTTCGCTTGGATTATGATGAGAGGGTTCCTGATATCTTGATGACCTTGGGACGATATTATGTCCCAATATTTACATCCTCAACATATTCACATCTTGGGACCAGTTGAGGTTCTTTAGCTGCATCATTAGGATCAATTTTTATTATTATAAAGGAACCAAACCCCTGAGCATGGATTTATCTTTCAGCTACAGGATCTCCTTGGCACAGATATTGTTCACATATTCATGCTTTCCATCGACATTTTTAGAAAGAGTAACACCCTCCTCTTGGGGCCTTTATTTGGGAGCAGTGGTATGGCTTTGCAAGGGTTCTTGGGTGGGAGAATCCTCCTCTAGAAGCTCATTTTCTTCATCAAAAATTAATCCATAAAACTCCCCAGTGAGAGTGAGGAACTTCTATATTTGCTTGTCCTCTTCGAAAAATTTCCATATTTTTACATTATTAGGGATAGAAGGCTTGTGCCTGACCTCAATCTCATATCTGCCACTGAGTTGCATGGGGACTTTGAAAGTAGTAGCTGAAGTGGTTAGATAATCAGCTACATGATTATGTAACCTAGAAATTAGATTAAATTCCACTCTTCAAAACCTCCTATCAGGTCCTGGGAAAAAAACCTGTAACTTCTCATTCTGGGGTGTCAGGCCTGATATTCACTTGTCATTTGTTTAATTACCAGCTCAGAATATCCATGTATCATTACCCCCCTGACTTGAAAATACTTCAGGATATGAATCGCTAACACCATAGCCTCATACTCTACCTCATTATTTCTAAAATCAAAAGAAAGTTTGTAGGAGTAGTTTAAAGTTATCCCTCCTGTGGGTCTCACCCAAACTCTATCTCCTACCCCCTCTTTGCATGCTTCCCCATCAAAAATCACCTCCCATATTCCATCTATCTCCTCCTGAGTGGGTACAAAGGTAGTGTTTTGGGAACTAAAACTGTCTGTGTCTTTTTCTGTGAAGAAAATAGCTGATCCCATCTCAGTATCCAATGCATAAATGGGGTGGTTGTTTGGCCTTTTAGTACTAGTCACCATGTATGCTAACTTTTTCTCCCTAAAGATCCTTCTATGCACTCCAAATACAGGGATGGTCCCATAGGAAATATCCATTTGAATAGTACCTTTAAGCTTGGATGCCTAAGATATTGATAAAAAAATTCCAAAATTAGGAGAGACGTCAACTACAACTACATCCATGACCATGTTTTTTGCAAGGATTTGGGCCAAAGAGATGACTAGATATTTGATCAGTCCTAGACACCTGACTTTGATGGAATCAAAAGAGAAAATATCTTTGTAGGGTATGGAATCCTAACCTATTTTCTGTAGAGGGGTTGACAAGGGCTTCATCTCTCCATTTATTTTTCTGTTATTAGCTCTTAGATCTAGTTTACAGTAGCTTCCATCTGCTTATTCTTGTTTAGATTAGCTTAGTTTAATTCGCTGCTCTGTTTATGCCATATTTCGTTTTGTTTTTTCTTGTTTTCTCTTTGGTGGACACTTTTGATATTGATGGGATCCAAGGAAGACACATTGCAGAGTAATCTGAACCAAGGCGACCCAATGTGGGGATGCTGCCAAACTATTTTCTATGGGGTGGTGTCTAGGGACATCGTTGTGGTACGATCTCATGGATTTTTGGTGAGCTCGAGAAGGTAAGTGCTCGATGGTGCTTTCAATTTTAGAGAGTTTGAAAGAACGAAGAAGACTCTAGTGGGGGCTCTTTTTCTTTGGTAGTCTCCTGTGCCCGAAAAAGGATAAAAATATACATAGGAGAGCTAACCCATCCTGGAGGGGATGAGAGACTTCTTTACCATTCGTAGTCCAATTAGGCTAGAAAAGGTTAAGCCTATACTGACTGGATGGTCATTCAAATACTTTTACGAGCATGAAAAAAATGAAGTTTGATCAGCAATATTTTCTTATTGAGACGGCTGGAAAAGAGCTTAGCGACAACTGGTGGTGAGCTTNTGCAGAGGGGAACGGTCTTGGCTTGAGTGTGCCAAGGAGGTCCTTTTCATGAAATGGTCTACATGGTCCACAAAAGGAGGTAAACGAGATGATGTAGACGCCATTTCTTATACTTTAGAGAGCGGGTAAGGAAGCAACTGCGCTCGACGATCTTTTCATTGTTTTAAGGAGTCAGAAAAGAGCTTAAAAGAAACTCCAATGTGGTCAACTGACTGCGGTGGCACGAGCGGTGCCCCATGTCGGGATGATGGACAGAGGTCCAGAGGTCATCTGCATAGTGTGGATAGAGTAGAAGGCTCTCAAACATACCAACACATGCGTGGGATAGATTGCGGCAGAGGCCTACGAGATGGTGCGGCAGAGGCATGCAAACCGAGGTGGCCCTCAGACAAAGGTCAGGAGAGCATGTGTGTGTGTTGCGGTGGATGAACTTGACTACATGCGATGTAAGTACAAGTCTGGAGGCATTTATATGCCAAATACGTGCAACAAAATAAATCATTTTGTGGACAGTGGTCTAGAGGTCCGCGTAAGGTGAAATGAAAAGAAAAGACAAAAAAAACAAAATAAAAGCTAAACTTGTAGTCCTTAATGGGAAGCGGCCTGAGGACGCTTCTTTGCCAAATACATGGAAGAAAAATAAAGGGTTTTGTGGATGATGGTCCAGATGTCCGCGTAAGGTGCGGTGAACAAAGACAATTATAAATGCAAAAATAAAAGTATAGTACAATCCTTAACGGGTGGTGGCCCGACAGCTTGCATGAGTAGCGGTCGGGAAGTGTGATACGAGTACCGGTCTGTAGACACTCACATCATCATGTCATGGCTCGTAAATCAAGGAGACTTGTGAGAAATGGTCCCAAATTTGAATAATTAAACATGAGACAATGGTCTCATAAAGAAATGGAGATTTGATCCCAGAGGTGTGAGAGGTGTCTCGAATAGGTTCCGAGTGACTTTTGACTAGCAGTTGATGGTGCTGCATTTGATTTTTGTTGAAAAACAGGAAAAAAGAAAATGAAGTGACTCATTGGTGATGTTAAGTGTAAAATCTCTTGAGGTAGAGCCTGTTGCGGGGGTTATCCAAGAGTTTTCCATCAGAGTCAATAAGGGTGTATGCCCCTTTGATATCGCGGAAGTCTATGCAAACGCGGATGGTACCCTATTTTTTATTCACGAGAATAGGATTAGAAACCCAAGTTGTGTATGCAATGGGATAAATGAAGCCAGCTGTGTGTAGCTTCTCTATCTTGGCTTTCACTGCAGCCACTTTGGATGGATGGATGGATCGTTGCTTTTGGCGGATGGGTGCCACATCAGGCCATGTGTCGATGTGGTGTTCCACGATGGATGGATCTAAGCCGGGCATTTCAGTGTATGACCAGGAAAAGATGTCACAGGATTCTTGGAAGAGAGTGGTGTGGGCATCGACCTCTTATGAGGAGCAAGATGGCCCCAACATGATTTCTTCAATGATCTCAGAGTTGGTTGAGATGTCGATTTTAATTGTTAAAAAAATGTTCACCATGTTCCCTCCTTTGAAGGAATTGGGTACTGGGATTGGGTTCTTGAACCAGTCAACCTTCCCATGGATGAAATCTTTGGTCTCTATGGAAAATTGGTCGGACTGCGACACAAGCTCTTCCAGGAGGAAGAACGAGCGATGGTGCATGTAGTCCCATGGGTATTCTAGGGTGGTCAGAGCTTCAAGTATCTCCTCATCATTGTTGAAGCAATGAAGAGACATGTCTGATGGAATGTCGTTGGAGATGGGGATGAGATGGTCAGGGGAACTAGACATCATGTAAATGGACATGGTGTCTGATGAAGGAGGTGGTGGGTGAACTTATTCGATCAAGGTGATATCAGACTCAAGGGAATGGTGATGGAGATCAGCGAGAGCCATTCAAAATTTGGGTAGGTCTTGGAAATGGTGGGAGTAATGTCCATACAAGCCGTAAAGGGAACAAGCATTGTTTGTCCTCAATGCGTTGTTCTTTACTATTGGCGCAGTTGGGAGTTCAACCATGGGGATGTTTTCGTTCATATCCATGGCATCTAGATGTGCATGGATCACTGGGATTTCAAGGAAATCCGAAGTTGGATGGCCCTGTTGTTCACAGATGACACAAGGTGGGACTCATCGTGGTTCTGCAATGGCTTTGGTGTTCTTTCCCCTAGCCCTTTTGGGTTGGGGCAGTGCAGGTGCGGGTGCGGGTGCGACAGTTGGCTTATGCAAGCCGGGTGGGGGGTGAGACTCAACCACAATAGGTTGCACCAGAGTTAACACAACCTGGGGCATTGCTGGTTGAGCTGGTGGATCTAGATACCACACTGGGATCCCCAATGTAAAGTTGGGTAGGATTAAGGTGGCCATGACCAGCTTGCTCATGACACCAGGTGGGGGAAAGAGGAAGGGAATTGTGTGGATAGGGGATGAGCCCACATAAATCCCACCTGGTTGCATGTGGGGGTGAGTTTGTGGTTACGGCTGTGCGTAATGCTGCTGCTGCAGGTGATGTTGCGGCTGCTGTTGTCGTTGCAGCTGCGGACACTGTTGTGGTTGTGGTTGGGGCTGCGGTTGTGGTTGTTGTTTGGGTGCAGCGGTGCTTGATAAGACCATGCACAAGTCCACAGTTTTCTTTTGTGTTAGTGGTGGTGACACCAACGGGAAAGGAGCCATCATGGTGGGATCGGTAAACAATGCAAGGCCCACATTCAACGGTGGGGAGGCTGGTGTGTTTTCAACCACAGTGTTGCTTACAGGGATGACGTTATCATGTGCGGTCGCCCCTTGCGGCTCAATGGTGGTGATGGTAGGGATAACGTTGGTAGGTGCTGTTAACCCTTGCAGATCATGGTAGGTGAGATAGTCAACCATCACAATCTTCCCTTCGTGGGGGAACATCATGAGGTGAAAGACAGTTGACGCGATGTCTCACAAGGCATCCATGTAACTCCTTCCGAGGAGGAGGTTGTAGTCCAGTTGAGCATTGATGACTTCGATGTCAATCAAGACTATCTTCCTGGCTAACATGATGGGGACATGAGGGAGGATTCCTTGGGATTTAGTGGGATGTCCATCATAAGCCTGTAGATTCATGGAGGATGGTTGCAGAATTGGTGATTCGAGCTTCTGCCAAACCAAGGTAGACATGATGCATGTGGATGCCCCCTCATCCACTATGCATCGGTGCATAACCAAGTTTCGGATGGACATCGGGATTTGGAAGGTGATAGTGGAGGGCATGCATGGCTCTCCATTCTCTGTATTAAAGGTGATCAGCTTGGAGTTGGAGGGGTCTACTGCCCCTAGAGTAGCTAGTAAGGCTTTCCGCTGCATTGGGCACATTTTAAGTACGTCAAGAGCAGGCATGGAAGTTGGCATTTGGGCCAAATCATCCACAATGCTATAGCTAACTGCAGCTCTAGCTATAGCATTATTGGTGATTCTGCGTATGGGGGGGCACACGAACGAGGGTAACTGGAGTGGTAGGTTGGTTGTCTTAGACATGGATGCTACTAATGGGTCCGCAAGTTCGGTGGTGGTACCGTACTGATTTCATCTAGTCTATAAGTTGACCTCTTCAGTGGTCAAGGTCATCAGGTGGTGAACACCTGTTTTGGCCATGGGCGATGCCCCCGGAGCGTTGGGATTGGCCTAGGGAGGGGGAGCAGTTGCCACCAATCCTTGGACTGGTAGTGGGGTTTGAAGCACCATGGGAGGAGGTCCTTGTGGTGCCTGGTTGGGTTGGGCTTGAGTGGGGGAATTGGCATCCTGTTGGGGCTCATTTTGAATGGCTTGCTTAGCACGAGCCATGAGGGGACATTCAAACATGTAATGCCCATAGACATCACAGAGTGTACATGGTTGGTTTGTGCACAACGGTACGTTGCATCTTGGTGGATTTTGTCGTTGGGGGTTTTGGGCTGGCCAGTTAGCCGCAACATTATTGGGAGGGTTCGGTTGTTGACCACCTCCTTGCAGTTGGTTATTGCCTTAGTTGTGGGGTCTGTTGTTTCTATCTTACTCTTGTTGATTATTGGGGGCAGGCTGGTTGGGACAGTTTTTTTGTGCGAACACTTGTCCCAATGGAGCAGGTGGAGCGAGGGTGGGGGATTGAACTTATTGCACTGGTCGTGCATAGTGTATTTGTGGGGGTGATGGTGCCACAAATGTGGGAATTTTCCCCACATACTGTTGTGTTGGCCAAGCCATGGCTTGAGCCTACTGCGGTGGCACAGGTTGTGCATAAGAGGTTGTTGCTCTGGACCGAGACATCATTCTAGCATAGTCCAGACCTTGGTTTTGGTAAGAAACATTAGCAGTGTTGCTTGGTTACAGTACAATGACAGGTGGTGTCGGTTGAGGCTATGGTTGTTGGGAGACTGACCCTATGATACCGTCCGCTGTGGGGGATGCCCCTGGTGCATCGCGGTAAGAGGTACTTGGACAGGGAGCGTCTGGAATTATAGTGTACAAGTATCCATATTGGGCATAAATGAGGTCAAATTGTTGGGCCTTCAGTATGGGATCTTCTTCAGAATGGGGACATTCAGATGCGACGTCCTTTGCGATGGGTGGGAGCAAAGTCTTAAGGAACCAATCCAAGAATATCCTGTTGTCTAGTTGGATTTTTCATAAGCTATGGCATCGCCACCACTCGTGGATATGGTCAGTTATGTGAGTGGCATTGTTTTTGTGATAGGATAACAAGATCTCCACCCCCTCATCATATCTGATAGGGAGTTGGAAATATTGTAGGAACATGAAGGCTAGGGAGTTGAAGTCGGGTGTTATAGCTGATTTTACCACTCCAGGTGAATCACACTTGTATGGCCTTCCCTTGTCCCTCTGTAGAATCCTTGGAACCCTTGGACCATTTTTTGTCCTTTGATGTTTCCTAGACCATCCCTAAAAACATGTGTAAATTGCTACACACGACTTTTAAACCCCTAATTGCGTGTATATGCAGGTTTGACCCCTAAAACTGCATACATCATGATGTGTGCATAATCCAAATCCTTTTGGAGTTTTCCTTGACATGGATCCGACTCACTTGACTCTTGGCCTTCCCTATGCCTTGAGATCACTCGGATTCAATATTTCATTACCCCTTCGAAAATCTATATAAGGAACTCTATGGTACATTGAAGGCAGATGAGAGAATTGAGAGAAAAGAAACTATAGTCCATTGTTGTCGAAACTTATGCTTGAGTCTGCATCCCTTTGTCCCTTGGAGCACTTATGTGTTCTTCCAAGCTTGCCTTTTGCTTGTGATCTTTCTATCGAGAGATGGAGAATTGAGGTGGTGGAGGCCCAAGTGGGGGATTCAGTTTCTCTGATTCACAGACGTGCTGACAGAGGTTGTATCCATTGTAATCTCGGATTTTATATTAATAGAAATATATTTTCCTGTCCAATAATGTATGTTTGAATGAATATTTTATCCATTGGATGTTTTCAAATGCTTATACGTTGTTGATTATATATGCTACAATAGATCTAACACCAATATATATTATGCTTATGTTGTTTACTTGTTGTTGAGGAAGTAATCTATCAATTCAAGCTGAAATTGGAAAGCTCAATGGGGATCTACTTCAAACGTCTGC
>LPNX011142660.1:195544-222409 GCA_001517045.1 Pseudotsuga menziesii | reverse complement strand
GTCATGTTCATACTTCTAGAGGTCACATTCCTACTTCCGGAATGTATATTCCTACTTCCAGAGCGTATGTTCCTACTTACGGAGTGTCTCATGGGACATATCATGCAATGACTTATGGACCCTATTATGGGACACAGTATGGACAGGGCTCTTCACATTATGGGGGCGAGTATCAACAACCTGCATACTCTCCAAATTATGGCTTTGTAGCTCCGAATAGTCAAGGTACACCACACTATGGTGCTTCCATGCCACCCTATATGGGTCAAATGGGAGGAGGGAACTATGGCCAAGACCATGGTGGTAATCAAACCTATGTGAATTAGAAATATCAGGGAGCAGTCCATCAACCTCATCATCCTAGGTTCCCTTTCCTCGCGATGCTGAATCTTCCTGACTTGTCGAGATTGACGAATGATCTTGTAGCTCATGACCCAGCTTGGCCGGCTATCCCTAATAAGATTCCCTCGGACATACCCAAGTTCGAGGGAAAACCGGGAGAGGATCCGAGCGAACATGTTACTACCTTTCACCTATGGTGCTCTTTGAATTCCTTATTCCAAGACTCCATCTGTTTAAGGATGTTTCAATGAACACTTATAGGGCCTGCTGTGAAATGGTATATAGAGATACCTAGGGGGGCATTCACTTTGTTCGATGACCTAGCGATGACATTTCTTAACCACTTCCAGCTACCAGTGCGTTATGACATTGGTACTGAACTCTTGTCAACATTTTGGTAGGATAAAGCCACACATATCTCGGATCATATTCAAGAGCAGTGTAGACGGAAGAGGTTAATTAAAGCCTTTATACCGCCGAAATTCCTCCTCGAATGGTTCCTTAAGTTGTTATTGCCATATATAGCGAAGGATGTTTCTACATCCAGAGTGCAGAATGAGGAACAAGCAATTTTTAGGGCATAGGAACTGGACTTGATTTATGCTCAGTCAGGTTTGTTATATGAGATCATTCCTAGTGCTTCGTGTTCTAGTTTCAACCCCAAAGTTAAACCCGGACCACATGCTGATGGCATTGTTGGTTGTGTAAGTGCTAAACCTGTATATTCAGTTGCAAAAAAATTTAGTCAATTGTCAATAAACCAATATGCTTCGGCACAAGCCAAGGCTTCGTCTCAACCCACCCAAATGGAGAGTGTACTTTCGGTGCAATCGTCAGACCAGAAGGGTAACTAGCAGCCCAGACGGAATAAAAAGAAGGGTAAGAATAATCGTAAGGGTGGGAATAGGAATGAGAATGCTAATAATGATGAAAAGAACACCCATAATGCTGGGGGGGACAAGCAAGCTAAACATAAGGTTAAATTCCCTTGCAAGTTGTGTAAGGACGATCACTTCACTTGCTTGTGCCCTCGTATCGATGAAGCCTCGAGATTCTTGGCACAAGGCCTAGATGTGCTAACTAACCCTTTACCTCACAATCAAAATATGAACTCGAGGACCCATGATCATTCTAGTGGTGATCAAGATCCACGGGAGGGTAGTGGTCATGGTTGCATTAACATGGTATGTGCTATGAAAGTTGTGACCCATGCGAAGGACTATGGTTTGTCACAACGTTGCCCAGAAAAGGATCATGATTGACCAGGGTCTCCTTTGCGTATTGAGAAACCTATGGATAAACCTAAAGCTACACCTCACATTCCTAATTGAGTCCTTAAGCGTTCGGGGCACAATCCTAATGCCCGAGCTACCCATAACTATTCAGTTGTCAAGGATTTGGGCCACATTCCTTGTGTGAGGTCTGCATTGGAAGTGCTTCAGAGTTGTCCTTTGCAAAGGAAGGCTTTGCTTTCTGCCCTTGGTGTGAATGATGATTATTCTTCCTCTGTGATTAAATTTGAAACTGCAGAACTTTAGCCTCGCTTTCCTTACTATGTGTTTCTTTTGATTCACATAGAATGTCTTAACGTGACTGTCAAGCGCACTGTGATTGACGAAGGCGCTGCTGCTTTTGTGATGTATTTATAGTGTTGGAAGGGTTTAGGTTCCCATGAGCTATCTAAATCAGCAACCATGTTAACTGTGTTCGATGGGAGATCATTTAGGTCGCATGGCATCCTTCCTTCCCTTAAAGTCTGTTTGGGAGGGAAGACCATTGCGATAGAGTTCGAGGTGGTTGATGCACCCCTTTACTACAATCTCTTGCTAGGTAGGAATTAGATGTATAGTATGCAAGCTGTATCTTCTTCCCTATTTCACGTTGTATGCTTTCCATTTAATAGGAAGATAGTCACGATTGATCAAACGTCATTCAAGAATCTGTCTATTACCGCACCTTTGGGAGCTTCGATCCCGATCGTTGAATACTCTTAGCCAGCAACTGGGAGTGTGGTTGTAGGCATGTATCTATCCCTCATGGGTAGTTTTGGTTGTCCTGCACCGATCCTTATGATAGGGTCTAGTTCCGGTGAAGCTTAGACATCTATGAGATCAGTGTATTTTCGTACGAGTCATATGGAAGATCCTTGGATTCTTCCTACACCGAGTACTATGAGTGATCCCATCATGATGAACATGTCATTTCCTGCAACTATGATAGCTTATCAAGCTAATCTAGAGTGTGTTGCAGAGCCCAGTCCTTCCTCTTCACGGATGGAGGAGGAGGACCCTTATGTGTTGCCAGCATGGGCAGTACAGTCTTCTCACATGTATGACTACCTTGATACTATTTTCCCTTAATATGAAGTGATTATTGAGGCCATGTCGAGAGTTGAGCCACCATGGGAGGAACTCCATCATAGATATTACTTTCTTCCCGAGCTTGACCACTTGGAGCGTGAGGACTTTAGGGCAGTTCTTAGTGAGAGAGTTGGTAGTCCTATGGTTCCATTAAGCTCTCATAGTCCGATGGCTGATGGAAACATGGAAAACACATCTTCAACGATTCCTATCAATATATCTCACCATCCTATCAGGATAGAGAATGTCTATATTGGGGCAGAATGTTCCCATGCTGAGATTCAATAATACACCGAGCTATTTAAAGAATTCTATGATATATTTGCTTGGTCTTGCGATGAAATGCCAGGTATCGACCCTCGTATTGTCAAACATGAGATTAAGACTTATCCCAATGCTAAGCATGTTCGACAATGCTTGCGTGCGGTGAATCCTAGGAAAGCACCCGCGATTAAGGTAGAGATAGAGAAACTGTTGAAAGCCGGTTTTATCTATCCCGTTCCCTTGATGGAGTGGGTTTCAAACCCCATTCTAGTGGATAAGAAGCAGGGAGCGATCTGCATATGTACTGATTTCCATGATTTGAATCGTGCCGGTCCTAAGGGCAATTTCCCCACACCATTTATTGATCAGATTTTGCATGAGTGTGCGGGTAGCGAGGTTTTTTCCTTTATGGACGGATTTTCTAGATATAATCAGATACAAATTAAACCTAAGGACCAACATAAGACTGCATTTATTTGTCCTTGGGGAACGTTTTCATATCAAAAAATGTGTTTTGGCCTTAAGAACATTGGAGCTACTTTTCAGCGGGAAATGACCTTGATCTTCCATGATCTCAAGTCAATTATCGAAGTATTTTTGGATGACCTTTCTGCTCATTCTCGTATGAGAATGCATCATTCCTATCACTTGAGATTGGTATTCGAAAGATGCCTCCATTATTTGGTTAGGTTAAATACTCATAAGTGCATCTTTTGTGTGAAGTCAGGTTGCTTGTTAGGATTCATCGTCTCTAAAGAGGGTATAAGAGTCGACCCTTTGAAGGTTGAGGCAATACTTCAATTGTCTCCCTCTAAGAATATTAATCATCTTCAATGTTTGCAAGGCATGGAAAACTTCTTACAGATATTTGTTGTCAATTTTACCAATTTGACTAGAGGCTTCATGCATCTTTTGAAGAAGGACACCACCTTTTGTTGGGATGAGCGATCCCAGGAGTCCTTTGATGTGCTCAAGCAAGCCCTAGCATGGGCCCTGGTGATTAGTCACCCAGACTATAGCCGTGATTTTCTACTTTATGTGGCCACGTCCATGGAGACGATTGGTATGGTTTTGGTTCAAGAGGATGAGGAGCTCTAAGAGCATGTCATATACTATCTGAGCCAGAACCTGATTGACACAAAGATTTGTTATTCTCATGTTGAGAAGATTGCTTTAGCTACTGTAGATGCGGTTCAATGGTTGAGACATTATATTCTCCTTTGCTAGACCTTGGTTGTAGCCCATGTCAATCCATTTCAATTCATCCTCACTCGAAGGATGATGGGACAAAATATAATAAATGGATTGTCATCCTGCAAGAATTCGATAACAAATTTGTTTCGGTAAAATCAAAGAAGTCGTTAATTTTTGCAGAGCTTATATTAGATTTCCCAAGTGACGACGAGGAGTTGGTTTGTGAAGATACGTTTGTCGATGAACACATCTTCTTAATCTCAAATTTAGACCCATGGTATGGGGATATCATTATATATTTACAAATATTGAAGGTCCCTACTCACCTCTCACGGGATGAACGACGACGATTATGTCATGTTTCTAAGAATTACCTCATAGTGGATAACACTTTCTACCGTCATTGGGTAGATTCCATTTTACGACATTTTTTAAATCATGAAGAGGCTGAGGTGGTGCTCAATGATTTCCATGGAGGGGTGTGTGGTGGTCATTTATCTGGGCTTTCTACAGCCCAAAAAATCTTAAGAGTAGGTTATTTCTATCCGTTGATCTTTAAGGATTGTGTAGATGCGGTCAAGAGGTGCCACCCTTGCCAGGTGTTCGCATGTAATATGCACTCGAAACCTACCCCATTACATCCCATCATCACCACCGGTCCCTTCACTAAGTGGGGGCTCGATTTTATGGATTGCAACCCAGATTTAGCTGGGGGGCATCATCACATCATAGTGGCTGTTGATTACTTCACGGAATGGGATGAGGCTATGCCTATAGTTAAATCCAATGGTGAGACAGTCGCGCACTTCGTATTCAACCATATTATTACTCGGTTCGGAATTTTGAAAGAGCTTGTCACTGACCATGCCTAGCACTTTCAGAATCATATGATGGAAGAGTTGGCATCAACGTTAGGGTACAAACCAGAGCATTCCTCCTCTTACTACCCTCAAGCAAATGGACAGGTAGAAGCAGTGAATAAATCAGTCAAATCCATTCTCCAATGAACCATCCCATAGAGCAAGAATAATTGGCACATCATGTTATATCCTTCTTTGTGGGCGTATAGAACCACCGTTAAGACTGCCACGGGTTTTTCTCCATATCAACTCGTACATGGAGTGGAGTCGATATTCCCGGTTGAATGTGAGATTCCTTCTTTGAAGCTAGCCGTAGAAGTCTTACCAGACACTTCACTAGTGGAGGAGAGTTTGGTCCACCTTGAGCAACTTAATGAGTAGTGTCGAGATGCCTTGGTGGCTCTAGAAGTAAATAAACATTGCGTAAAGGTCCAGTACAATAAGTCTGTCCGTCCAAGGAGGTTTAGTGAGGGAGACTTGGTCCTTTTGTGGGATCAACCGAAAGAACCCTTGGGGGTAGGAAAGTTTAACCCCATGTGGAGTGGTCCTTACGTCGTCAAACGGGTGTTAGAGAAGGGTGCTTATGAGTTAGTGGATTATGAAGGAACAACCTTGGTGGAGCCTAGAAATGGGCTCTATCTCAAGAAGTACTATGCATGATTCTTAGCCAAGGATGGTTATTGTATATTATTGTATAGTTTTGCATAGTTAGGTATTTTTATTATCGTGATCGGGTTTGTGATTAGTTTCCGTTTCTTTTGGCAGATGTCAATGGAATCTTCCACCTACATAGGATTTGTGGATGGTGTAAGCCATCACACTCAACACTCAGCCTCTTCTGCTTGGGTGATTTATAGTCCTATGGGTTAGGTATTGTCTTTAGGAGGCGTATGTTTGAGGCCATATTCAAACAATGTTGCTGAATATAGTGCCGTTATTGAGCTTCTACGGGATGCCATTTCACATGGCGTTCTCTCTCTTGAGGTACGTCTTGATTCGGAGTTAGTAGTATCACAGCTTAATGGTTTGTACCATGTTAGAGATCCGATGTTATTAAAAATATTCTTACGTGTGAGATTATTAGAATGAAAATTTGACAATATAACATACATACATATTCCAAGAATTAATAATCAAGTTGCTGACTCATATGCTAACTACGTGTTAGATTGGCATTTGTTTCATACACAATAAATTCATCACAAACACAAATTTTTACACATGTAAATAAATAAACCGATCACCATAAATTCTTTTATATTTAACATCCAAAATGTGGTAATACATAGTGTCATGATACAAAAATGGGGCTCTCGAGCCACCAAAATATAATACACGGTAGTACAAAATGTAAAACTCCCAGGTATATAAGCCTATGGAGGATGAGGGGGGTTATGATCATGGAAGGTCACTACGGCTCTAGCTAGCCATCGGAATAATTGCACCCATGCTCATGGTACACCCACCACCTAGCGCTACATAGCCTCAGGAAAGTCCTCGACTTGCGCCATGGGAACCCTATGTGTCAGCCTCGCAAAATTGGTATGAATGCTCTGGAGCATCCGCTCCACCTCCACACCCATGATATCATCTCCTATTCCCCTTCGTCTGTGATGAGGGAATCCTTCAAGCCACCGTGGTCCCACATCTGCATACAAATGGTAGATGTCACTATGTATTTTCACACAAAAATATGTCTTTTGATTCCATATAATCGGAAAACACAAAAAATTAAATAACTCAAAAATTTAAAGAGAGGGTCGAGATTCGTTACCTATGTCACCATATGTTGATCCTGGTGGTAGCAACATGTTTGGGTCCCCCCGAAAATCAATCCCCTCATAGGGGTATTCATCGATGGCAACTACCTATCGTCGGCTCCACATAAAGAAATCAGCTGGATAGGGGTTGGCCACCCTACCTCCCCCTAGTCTGCGCATTGCATCTTCCCAATGCCGTTGGGCCAAATCTCGAACCCCGTGAAGAGGAACGTCAACTCTGGGGCTGAATCCTGGAACACGCTTGAAGAAAAACATGCTCAATATGCTGCTGAACCTGAAGTTTTGCACTCTGCCTGCCTTAAACTCACTGAGATGATGTTTCATGTTTCTCAGTAGTGTAGTGCTCCAATCATAGACCGTGGCTCTCATGCACTCCACTGCATAGAACAACAGAGGTTGTGAGGCCTGGTGGAGTGAATCCAAGCCTAATATCATGTCCAATGTCAATAGGATGGCCTTTAGTCCCAGCACCTATATAGAGTTGGTTGGGACCTGACTCCCCACCTTCTCTGTGTCTGGATATCAGTACACCACAATGTACTCATCGATAGTCAGGCCACCTCCGGGCCCACCACGAGAACGAAGGTTCACTACTTTCCCCCATTGGGAATGTCCAATAATGAAGTATATGTCCTCCACCTCTATGGTGAGGGACATCCCATCTATCTAGAAGGACTTAGAGTATGGATCCCAGTAATCCACCAACATTTGCAATAGTCTTGGTTTGGCCCTCAAGCCACCAAGACACCAAAACTTATAGAGTCCACATGCACATAGATCTTGTTGAGCCATTAGATTGGCCCTTAATGCCTCCTCTACCTCACCATGTTCACGCTCTCTCCATTCTAGGACCATCCTGCATAAAAAATTGCAAGTTTTCCCATTAGATTACTTAAAAAACATCATGCATGGCCGCATACGTGACTGTTTTCCAAATAGCCACGTATGTACGTGACTGTGAGGGCATTTTCCACGTATATCTATCCCTATACACGGAAAAACACTTGATTTCTGCGTGGGCCGCAACGCCCTTTTTAGAATGGCCTAGAAACCTCAAATGACCATGGAATTTCATAAAAATTGCATCAAAATGGAAGAGAAGAGAAAGTGTAAGTACCTGGAAGAAACGGTAGTGGATTCCGCTGGCTAGATCTCCCGAAATTCGTTGTTGAAAATCTGAGCTCAATTGGGTAAAAATTTCAAATGTTTTATAATGTTTTGAATTATTTACTATTTATAGAAATTTTTCAAATTTTTATCAAATTTTTACCCCCTTTCCTATAGTTTCGACAATTTCTAATAATTTTGGACCATTTTTGACCTAATTAATGATGTAGGAGACTTTTTGAGTGCTGTTTCAGCCGTTGGATTGACCCGTTTGTGCCGATCTTAGGCATCATGTCTAAAATAGCATATAGGTTAGGTTTCAGCACTGTTTGCATTTTGCATGACCTTATGACCATTTCATCATAGCCTTAGGTACGAACCCACTCTATTATGTCACGAAACCTTCTTGCTGTTTTAGAAGTGGGCATGGTATGAGTGGTAGAGCTTGACCTTACATGGGTACCCTAGTTAGCGCCTTATTTGCATTTGGTTCCCATGCTGACATTTTGTCCTTTAGGGTGTGGGAGTCCATTGTATAGTACTGCCATGACATTTCTCAAGAGCCTCATACTCCTCTCGATCTTTTGCTGGCCTATTTCCCTCAGGACTCCCTTATGTCAAGTTGTAATTGCATTAGCATGAGCTTTTCCTGCCTTATTGAGCTTTATGTCACCTTCCCTGACATTGCGCTTCAGCCATATAGCCTGAGCTTGTCTCATGTCTATTAATGCAGAGTCATTTTATATATCCTTTGCATCTTGATTCCTTTTTTACCAGGAGGGGATTTTCCCCTGAGTGTCGATATCTTACACATGGGTTTTTGCATTGAGCATAGGTATGTTCCACTGCTTGGAACTAGTTTGTTTGCCCCTATGACACTCGTCTCCTCCTAGTCTGTAACTATAAAGTAGTTTTATTCTTTTTCAATATTTTAAAATATTTAAAAAAGTCAAAAAAAAAATCGAAAAACCAAAAAGCTGGACAAGGAAAGATGTTATCTTTGGCAGCTGTCGAGTCATGTCGCCTTCGAACAGAGAACTGTATATCACATCCATTAGTTGGGTTATAGTTTGACTTTAGGAGCTGTACTCATTTATCTAAGTTTATCTCCACCAACTAGTTAAGCTTCCAGTCCCCATGGAGCCTTTGTCGATGCCTCCTGTGTCGCAGAGATGTCCCAGTTTGTATATTGAGTCTATGCTACCTTTATTCAGTCATCATTCACCATTATGATCTTGTTCGAAGGAAGTTGAAACTTGAGTCGACCATTCCTCAGTTATCTTGATTTTGCATGTCAGCCATTCCCGGTATAGTTACTGGTTCGTGCACCTTATGATCGAGTCCTTCCACATTATACAGCTTTGCTGAGTACCTCGTGTTGGATGATGGGGGATGCCTTAATTCCCTCCTTCTAGTGGATTTCATCCCATTGAATTCAGATCATTTATTCTAGGATTGGAATCTAGAGTCATTTTGAGTGCCTTGATATTTGCAGTCATCAGTGGCAGGTTCTCTCACCATCGATAGTCTTTGGGAATACATCAATGTCCCCTAATCGATGGATCCTCTCAAGTGTTCGACCTCAACACATTTATTCACACTTGTTAGGTTGCACTCTAGTACCTTGATTCCCATTTTCATTATCGGTAGGTGATCTTGCGTCTGTTAACGGTATACATCAATGACCGGTAATCAGACGATGGACTACTATGTTCGACCTCCACCCCTCTATTCAAATAGTAGGACATGTACTCGTAGCGGTTTGTGTAGAAGACCTTGCAGATTTGTGGCATCTTTTATATGCTACCTCCTTGATCGTGCCAGTGTTCATGAGATTTCAGCTCTTGTGACTTGATTCCAGTATATGTCAGACATTTCTAGCTGTTATGGAGATCTTGATCCATTGTATATCTTCAGCGATTATGGAGATCATGATCCTTTGTATATCTTCATCATGGAGATTCTGATCTATGTATAACTTATGTGGCGATGACCACTTATGTGATATATTATATCATGCCTATTCATGTCCATTGTACTCTTATGTATCCAAGACTGCTATATGTATTTGCAATTATGTGCAGAGTTGTATCATTGTACTATGTTGATTGGGTGGCTGGTCTTCCATTTGGGATTCTTCATGACTCCACTTCTGGGATGGATTTATAATGTATTTCGACCGTCGTATGACCTCTCTGACCTCACACATTAGGGGGAATATGTTATAGCTGATTTTACCACTCCAAGTGAATCACACTTGTATGGCCTTCCCCTGTCCCTCTGCAGACTCCTTGGACCCCTTGGACCTTTTTTTGTCCTTTGATGTTTCCTAGACCATCCCTAACAACATGTGTAAATTGTTATACGTGACTTTTAAACCCTTAATCACATGTATACACAGGTTTGTCCCCTAAAACCGTGTACATAAGGATGTGTGCATAATCCAAATCCTTTTGAAGTTTTCCTTGACATGGATCTGACTCACTTGACTCCTGGAATTCCCTATGCCTTGAGATCACTTGGATTCGACCTTTCATTACCCCTTTCAAAAGCTATATAAGGAACTCTATGGTACATTGAAGGTAGATGAGAGAATTGAGAGCAAAGAAACTATAGTCCATTGTTGCTGGAACTTATGCTTGAGTCTGCATCCCTTTGTCCCTTTGAGAACTTTTGTGTTCTTCCCAAGCTTTCCTTTTGCTTGTGAGCTTGCTATCAAGAGATGGAGGATTGAGGTGGGGGAGGCCCAAGTGGGGAATTCAGTTTCTCCGATTCACAGACGTGCCGATAGAGGTTGTATCCATTGTAATCTCTGATTTTATATTAATAGAAATATCTTTTCCTATCCAATAATGTATGTTTGAATGAATATTCTATCCATGGATGTTTTCAAATGCTTATACATTGTTGATTATATATGCTAGAATATATCTAACACCAATATATATAGTATGCTTGTATTGTTTACTTGTTGTTGAGGAAGTAATATATGAATTCAAGCTGAAGTTGGAAAGATCAACGGGGATCTTCTTCAACCATCCGGAATAAGGTACGAGGTCTGATCCTTTAGTATTAGATATTTAATTTCTATTGCATATTGGAAAGGATTGATTTCTGGAGTCAAGCTGTCTGTTGTGGTACCCCAAGCCATAGGAATTTCTCTCCATAACATCGAGGTACTTGGCTTGTGGCAGCTCAATGTACCATTTGGCCGCGGCACCTGTAAGGGTGCGTTGGAACAACCTCAGCTTCATGGAGTCGTCTATGATGTTGTTGGATGAGAACCATAGATGGAATGTCATTATATGATGTTGGGGACATTCCCTGGCTTTGCCTTCAAACTTTGGGATGTTTAATGGTAGCTTAGTTGGCATGGGTGGCCAAAAATCTTGGTGGTGGATGGGGTCATTTGTTAATCTAGCCAAGTCAGGAAAGTTCAGATAAGCCATGAAGGGTAGATTTGACCCCAAGTTGATGTGGGATGGGGCCACAATGGGGGTGGGGTTTGCAGGTACATAATGCATCTGCATGGCTGGGGGTGCTTGTGGTGGCACCATGGCGGATGGGCCAATGCCCCCAAGTGTTGTGGGTGGGATGGTATGGGTAGTGGGGGAATTTCCCCCAAGTATTACAGTGGGGGAAATGGAGGTGGACGGTGCACTACCCCCCTGCGTGGCAGGAGGGGCAGTGTATGTGGAGGGGCCACTGACCCCATGTGTTACCACTAGGCCAGCTTGGCTGGTCACTATGGGTGGTGGCAATTGGCTAATGACAGTCTACATGACTATTCTTGGACTACTTGCCAAGTTGTGGGTGATAGGTTGTGATGTGGACATGGATCCCCTTGCTAAGGTTAGGCCAAAAAATGGATCCGAGTTGGCACTAGCCATGGGGCTTGATGGTGTGGTGTGGAGGTCTGGTTCAGACTGATATGGGTTTGAATCAGAATCAGAGGCTGTGTGGCCCTTTGACAGTGTGGGGGATCACTGAGAGCTGCTTCGATGGTTCCAATCAAGTGTTCCAAATGGTGGTGGTTCGCCACTTAGGCGTGAGGAAGATAGTGGAGGATCAATTGTGTTTTCTTTTGTGTATGAAACTGGTGGGTATGAGATTTGGAGCCCAGTTTCAATGGATTCCTATTAGATGAAGGTGGTCTCTTGGACACCAAGGCTACCAGAAGATAGTGCTTGGCTTGTTGCTCACGGGTGCTTCTACTCAATTGGAAGGGGTCGTTTCCCGTTTCGCTTGGCAATTCCTCTCAGCAGCCAGCTACTTTGGGGTTCCTGTGGTACTCCTCACAATGAGTTTCTGGGAAAATCCCAAGTACTTACCATATTTGAAGTAGTCAGTGACTTATGTCTTCAAAGACTGTAGAATTGATTGAACTTAGTGTAAATTTGTTAAATTTTAAGGCTTACTCAATGTCATGAACCGAGTTGGGTTAATTATTTGGTATGGTGTGTTGGTTTGCTTGTTTGTTCTAGTATTTGGTTTGCAATATGGTTTATGAATTCATGGTAGAGTTCATATCATGGTTTTGTATGCAAACATAAACATAAATTTGTAAGCAAGTGTGGTGATTAACCCCGAATTGTTGGCCTAACTAAATGTCTACCTCTCAGTGATATTCTTCTGCAACCAAGAGAAGGTGCCGGGATTTCAACACAATGGGACTAATCCCATCCTTAGATCCTGAGGTCACCTCCCAAGTGCTAGGTTGGTCAACAAGGAGGATGCTTAGCACCATGAGAAGCCATCCTTCTCTACCCCCTCTACCTTCCAGGTCACCTGGTTTTAGTGGTTTCGGAAAAATACCATGGAGTGCCTAGATCTATACGGGCTTACCCTTTGTCGTATCCCAAAATGCCCCGGAGGGTGATGACTGAGTAGAGGAGGAAGGGGGTAGCAATATGGTTAATTTTAAGTTACTTTTAGTTAGGCTAGTTCATTTTATTAAGCCTTAATGATTGATTTAGCATATACACATTGTTCATGGAGTGATTTGCAAAAAGTAAAAAATGGAATTGAAAGAGACCTGCAATGGTGGACAGAGGCAGCTGGGCCACACTAACAGTCCTATGAAACTGAAAATTACTGTTAATTAAAATTAAATACAACTTATGTGTGACAGGCCACACATTTCTAACCAAATCCAACGAGGTGGCCGTGAGATTTTTCCAGAAATGAGTGAGGGGGTGGCACAGAATGTGAAAATAGTAGCAACTTGAGCTTCTCGGCTGAAGCCTTGCCTGTATGAGGATTAAGTGCACCCTGGGCGCACCTGTTGGCCAATTAAGAGTGACCTAGTCTCACCTTTTCCCCCGATAAGAGCGATCTGCTCCAGAAAGGGGTTTTTTGGTGATGCAGGGTCAGATCTGGCCGATAGTAACTGGTACTGGGGTTAGTTTAACTCAGGTCAGCCTAGCAGAGGATTTGGCACTGAATAAAACATGAAATAAAGTAGATTTAAATATATCTAACCTAAGATTTCTGAAAACTAGGGTAAAATGGAAAAAAACTTGAAAACTTGAAATTTTTGGCCCAGGGATCCTGTGGGATCGACCTGGTGGAGTTGCCAAAGCTGTAGTGAGAATTTAACCTCACTACAGGAGTAGGAATGGCTCCCTTATGCCTATAGGGCACAAGGGTAGGTTCCAACTCTTAGAAAACAGGAAAAAATGGAATGAAATATGACATAAATAGAGCAGCGAATTAAACTAAGCTAATCGAAACAAGAATAAGCAGATGGAAGCTATTGTAAACTAGATCTAAGAGCTAATAATAGAAAATAAATGGAGAGATGAAGCCCTTGTGAACCCCTCTGTAGAAAATGGGTTAGGGTTCCACCTCCTTGAAACTTGCAAACAACCTAAGCTACTACAATGGAAAACCTACAAACAATGTCAATGAAAAACCTGCAAATAGAAATGAGGGTTAGAAAGCAAAACAAATAAACAACCATGAAAATAAATTGTACCTCACTTAGGTGGAAATGGGCCACCATGCCCTAGCTCTTGGGAGCACCTCTCTCTTGGTTGGGAAGTAATGGATTGATGAGATGGAAATGGAGGAGAGGGAGAGTGGGTGGTTTGAGAGCAAAAGGTCTCAAAGCATCCACGGGCAGCATAACAATAGGCAAGTGAGGAGTTTTTTGAGAGTGACCCCCCACCCTCCTTTTATAGTTTTTGCAAGGGATTTTAGGGTTTTAAGGCCTTGGTCAGGGCTTTAGCCCCTTCTGCCCTAACTTTATCCCCTTTTAGGGTTTTAGCCCCTTTTTAAGGGCTTTAGCTCCTAGGGGGATATTTTGGGCTCTTTTTTTGGGTTTTTAGCCATTTTCTTCATCCTTGGGCTCTTTTGGAGGTGTGGGGGGCCAATGGAAGGTCTTATGGAGTGAAATGAGTGTTCTGAGATGGTGTCATTGGGTGGTGTAGGCCATAGAGAGCTATGTGGGGGATTTTTGGGTTAATAGACATATTCACTCTCCTTTCTCTTCATGGAATTGTATTGGGGCAGATACAACTTAGAGTTCTTCTTATCTGCCCATTTTTCCTTGAAGGAGTATTCAAAGGATTGATAATTCAGGATGGAGTCGGCTGGGAGATTTTTATACCATTTTCTTGCTTCTCCAACCAAACTTTGAGCAAACAGTATGACCTTAACATCATCATGATCCACTTCCTCTAGGTCTATCCAATCTAAGAAGCATCCCAAGTGCTCCTCAGCTGAATACCCCCTCTCCCCATTGAATTGTTTGAGACTTTTGGAGTATCCCAGAGGGAGGTCATGGAGAATAGCACGAAGCTGTATCCTTATAGATATAGCAAGGTTTACAAGGTGGATTAATACTAGTGTGACATAAATTGGTATGATGTGAGGAACTGCAGGAATGTGGGAAGTTGTGAAAATGGAAGATGAATGCTAATTTTGATTGGAAGTAGTGGGAGACAAATATGAGGTAGAAGATTTCATTATGATAGTTGTATTTAATAGGGTAGATTGAGAAGTAGGTGTAGGAAACAATGGATCAAGAAAGTGTTGAAAATACATGCCTAGAGGCTCTAAGGTCTGGGGCGAATAGGAAATATAGGGGAAATCAAATGCAAAGGTATCAGAAACCACTTCAGAGACGCTGGAATCAGATTTAGTTCTAGGGAAAGCTAATCCAAACTCCTCATTGCAATGTTCAGATATGTCATTAACAAAAACAACACTTTCGGTAGGGAAGGAAAGAGTTCTTGATAACCTTTGCAGCCTATTACCCATTCGAAATAGGCATTCTGGATAAAAAATCTCTTGGAAATATTTTGTATCAGGATCTCTCCTTGTGTTGGTTCTTCTGGACACCAGTATATCCATGTGGAGCTGCCTTAAAAATTTGTGTGGAGTCACCAGAGCATGTACAACCAATATGTGTCTATGATCAACTGCTTAAGCAGGTCTTAGAGCTAGGACAATGTCATTTTCCCAAGGAGATAATAGTGATTATTCCCCAATAAGATCACCAAGACGTCAGCACCCTATAATTTTCCTATGGTTTTGGTAGGAAGTAACAGGGGTAGACATTTCAAACAATTCTTTATACTGTATTCTATCCAATACTGTCAGAGAGGGCTCTCTCTTTGTCACAGAAACATTCACCTAGACATATGGGTTTAAAGAAGCATTTAGAAGGATCAATTTCTGGTGGGAACATGATATTTATAGATTTAAATATGGTAGAACAAAAAAACAAGAAGAATCATTGGGAAATGGAGTCACAACCTGAATCAATCAAGGGTATTATAGTGAAAATGAGTGGGGATTTTTGTTTATACTCTGAGGAAAAGTAGGTATCACATTCAATAAAATATCTTTATGGGGTGGTAGTAGAAAGAGGACAAATCCCAATGAAGCAAGATGCACCTATATGTGGATGAATCTCTTGCACCAGCTTTAGAAATAGCAATAATAAGGCCAATAACTGATACATAGTACCTAATAGAGGGTGAATTCTATAGTAACCATCATAAACAAATCATGAATTTAATATCTGACACAAGGAGCGCTTAGTTAAAATAAATTCCTCATATACCACTAGAGAGGATTAGTAGGAAATTACAGAAATGAAATGATGCAAACATGAAACACGAACTAGATGTAGAACACCGTGAGGAATCTACAAAATGCAAAAGAATATTTCTCATTAACACTTCCAAGAAAGTTTACAAAGATATAAAAACCAAGAGTAAAATGCTTTCTGAATGAAAGTGCCAACCATTTCTTCCTCTTTCGAGGTTATATTTATAGAGTGTTGGGATCCCAAGACCAACCTCAAAATAGATCCAAATTAATTTACCCTAATCAGGAATCAATCTCGCACACATAAAATATTAACAACTTATGATCTGGCTGATTCACCATGATCACAAAACCAAAACCGAAAAGCACGCTAGGATGTGCATGGTGGATCATTTTGGGAAAAAAAAAGACTTGGAAACCACGCCCAATTGAAAAAAATGATGCCCCAAAGAACCTTTGATGGTCTACAACAACTTAACTCCATGTGTGCATCTTCATCTGTGAAATTTCTTTTGGACCGTAGATCTTTCCTTGAGATCCATTCTGGGTCGTCGATCTAGGATATGCAGGAAATGGAAAATAGGCCGATGGATTTCTCAAGGTTCAATTTGGTCTTTCCGCCCCTGCTTTATCCTTTCTTCCCTTTATATTTCTACACCATCGATCCCTATAGGATTCCTTTTCAGCCGTTGATCTAGGATCAAGCTACGGAGGGAGGAAGTCGGAATTTCAACTTTCATAAGAAAAAAAATTGCATTTCCTCTTTTCTGCTTCTGCCCTTCTGCTTCTTCCTTTAGTGGAAAATGGATCATGGATTTTCCAATTTTCTTCATCGAAATTCTCTAATTTTTCCTCCACCTTTCCTCTTCCATCCTTCCACTTCTTCCTTTCACGAAAAATATAATGTGGAAAGAGAATTTTCAATTTCCTTAGAGCTCGGTTTTGACCTTTCTGCTTCTGCCTTTTGCAAAAAATGGAAGGCATAATTTCCAAATCTCGTGACTACAATGATGTCTTTTCTAGTTCCACCTTTCAACTTCTGACGTCTTCTTTTCAAACCATCGATATTCAGTGGAAAAAATCTAAGCCATCCATCTGGTGGATCACGGAAAGAAAAAATTAGGATTCCAACTTTTAAGATCAAACTTCTTTTCCTTTTCCGCTTTCGCCCTTTATTGAACAGTTGATATTTGGAAGAAGTGTCCTGGGCCATCAGATGTCTGATCACGGAATGTGGAAATCGGGATTTGAACTTTCTATGGATAAAACTTAGCATTTCCCAGTTCCTACTTTTTGTTGGACCGTTGATCTCCTTTTCAGGTTGGATCTCCACCGCCCCTTCTTGCAAAGATCCATCCTTGATCAAATTTTTCATATCAGGCTCATTTCCAAGGTCATGCCTAAGGCGTTTTATTGATTTTGACCTTAAGGCTAAGGAATAATCCTTCCAAGAAACTTCAAACCCCTTTCTGCATATCTCTAGGCCATAAGACATGAAATGTTTTGACCCTACCCCTCACTTTTCATTGGTCTGGACCTTTGAAGGGGGATTAGTGCAGTTTCCTTATGTAGAAATATTCAAAATTTAGCACAGGTGCTAACATAAGGGACTATGCAATTTTTGCACATAGGGGTCAAATTTGCAAATTCCTTGACCAAGAAATTATGGCTATAATTCCCTTGTGGAACCTACATGAAAACACTTACAGGACCTCCCAAAACCCAATTTTATTGCACGATTGAAATTATATGTCCCGGGTAGGGATTCCATAGGTGTCCCTGAAATATTTTAGAAGATGTTGCACCTAAAATATCTAGTGATTTCTGAGCACCCTTCAGAGAAATTGGCTAGGGATTTTTCTGGATGTTTTTTACCACTATTGAGTAGGATGGTAGAATTTCTCCCTTATGATAGAGAGATAATTCCTATTGTCTATTGACATCAGGCGCTGCCAGTGCCATTAGCCTGTTTACAAGAAGCGCCAATGCCTTTACCCTCTATGTAGAAAGCACCAACATAGTTAAATAGGAAAAAGGAAGATGTGAGAAGCTTCCATACGAAATCCCTTGTGGAGTTGATTCCTATCAGTTAGGGAGATGCAGAATTCGATCTCCTCACCCATAGGGATCATCCCCTACCCATTTCCTAAAGAATATCATCCCATGTGGACCTTCCTTAGGATATAAAATAAGCCTTCATGGAGGGAGTGAGGAGAGACCAATAAGATCATCCTTATGCTATTGGATTGAAGTCTGGTATTGAGGCAAAGTAGAGTGATTTTGTGTGCAAGGAGCTTTTTGTGAGTGTGGAGTGTTGTGAATGTGTTTTAAGAACATTGTGGAAGACAAAACTTTCAACATCAAGGCTTTGGTTGTAGCTTTACCTTCTTATTTTATTAATACAAAAGTGTTCCCTTTTCCCATATTTTGTTTGTGCTAATATTAGTTAAATATTTTTGGATTCCTTGATCACTAGCATATATTGTTAATATATCTTGTTACTCTCATATTGTTGTTTTGTTTCCTTGATTCTTCTTTGCAGGTACTATATATCTCATGAAGGGAAGTGGAATAGATACTAAAGCTTGCAGATCTAAGGTATACGAGTGATTTTTCTAGTATATTAACCATCTAGGGGAAGGATATACTGCTGTGGTGTTTTGTTCCATACTTGTACCATACAGGGTAGAGGAACAAGCGGTGTCTGCACTCGCTGGAGAATTCCTACAAAAAAAATTGGTGACCATATTATGGATAGCTTGATCCAATTAGATATGGGGAACATCTAGTGAGACCTGGAGCATATCCTGTTAGATATACGACCTTTGGTAACATTATAACTTGTGAAATATTCATTCTCTTTCTTAAATCACTTGGATTATGAAGGTGAGTGATCCACCTTAATTTTTCCTTAATTTGCCTCTATTTGAATTTGTCTTTACTTATGTGTCAGTCAAGTTCACTCCTTTTGGTTTCTTGGCAGGTAATTGGTCTTTTTTATTTTGTGAATCCGCTGACACACCTGGGCATATTTGATAGAGGATCATCTCTCTCTAGTGCCTACTACATCATGGCACCAAGCACCACTGGCGCCTTCATCCATATGAAACAGAGCACCGTGAAAGCCTCTACTCAGTGAACACAGTGCACCTTCCACCTGTTGGCACTTTGGTGAAACTATACACAGTGCACCGGGGTAAGTACATAACTACCTTAGAGAATGCATTTTCATATTTTTTGCTTGTTTGAAGTTTTCCATGTAATTTGCTTGTTGTTTTCATACTGGATGTGAGAGTTTGGTAGCCTGATCTCACCTTTTGAGTTTATATTTAATATTTTTCATCAATAGGGAATTTATAGTGAAAAGGAATTTTGTTTGAGTTACATATTTTGGATGCATGACTGGCTTATTCCATTCTTTGAAATGTTTGTTGTTAAAGAAGAAGATCTGTAGCCTCTTTGAAATTAGTTCATTTCAGCTGTTTTATTTTCTTTCTTTTTCAAAATCATATAAAAAATACAAAAGAAGTCAACTAGCTTGTTTTGTTTGGATGAGTACTTATGAAAGTATTTCTTTATGAGTGCTTAGGAAAATATTATTCCTCGTTTGCATGAGTTCTTAGGCGAGTAGATATTTATGATTTTAATTGAGAAAGGTTAGTTTTGATAGACCTTAGAAGCTCTCCTCCCCTTCTCCTTTCAGATATTAGATATTTTTCATGGTGAAAAGATTCTGTGTTTGAAAATATTGTCATAGATATTGAAGTTTGGTTTATTGAAAGCAGCATGGCATATTGGTTTCGAAAGAAAAATATTTCTCCCCTACTCTAGTTATCTTTCATCGAAGAAAAAGACTTGCATAAAATATAGATTTTAAATTTGCATCTTGATATACATCTCAAAAACATTCCCTAACCATAAATATAAAATAAATGGTAGCTTAGGCTAAAAATTTTAGTAATTTTAGTGATAGGATAGAGACATGTTCCGGCATCTTAAAAGATAGGAGCTGTCGTTTTATGCCTGCATTGCATCTCGGGGACTGTGTGGTTCTTCAACGTACCATCAGTATATCGAACTACCTTTCATGTAGCCTTGAGCTATATAGAAAGGTACTTCACGTATTCGATTGTATATCAGAAGGAACCTTTCTCATGATTGTGCATTAGAAAACACTAGTACGGATTTGAGCTCCCACATACCTTGCGTATATTGAGATACACCTCTAGGATGCCTTAACCAAATGAGCAAATCCTTTTGGTCGTCTTGTTGGAGAAATACACTGAGAGCAACACTCGGGGAGCTACTACACACATGTCATCCAAGCAGTGGGGTGTTCAAGAAATTGTATGATCCCAATCCTCCTTATCATGTTTCAATGTTGGACCCTGTGGTATTTCACGAGTTGTGACAACTTAACAATAATAGTGAGGAACTGAATATCACTTTCTCATCCTGTCATTTAATTTTTCTTGTGGATTTAGCTTGCGTAGGTTTTTTTTTGTGTGTTTTCTTCTTTGTCCATAAATATAGAGTAGAAAGTCTCAACCAGTGTTAAATTTTTATCATTTAATCAATATGATCTAGGATCTTATCTCAAAGAATAACATGCACATCAATAATCACAAGAGACATGAGACACAAAGAGTTTTACTTGGGGAAACCATAAAGGATAAAACCCTGCATCTTCCTTAGAGATAGAATGAGCACCAATAGCAAAAGTAAAACCCAAAAACACAAAGATGATCTCTGACAATTGTTCTCTCTCTCACTTGTGTGAGATCCTGTACTCTCACTCATATGATACTATTGAGTGAGTGTATGTTTCAAATAGAGAGTCTCACTCTCTATTTATACTAGTTTTACACTTGAAAATTACTCTACAGGGCTGAACTCACTAGGAGAGTCTAATAACCCTAATACCCCTCAACTATGGGGACTATTTCCCCAAATTACAATGTAGGGTTATAACCTCAACTCACTTGTGTGGAATATTTCCCTGACTTACAATGGGGAGCTAACCTCAATGAATTTACATGAATTTATTATATCAATGACTCTCTTGATTGGAGGAACAAACATCTACGTCAGGGTTCAATGAAATACAATATGAAATATACAACTGAATACATTCCAAAGTTACAAATACATCAACACTCCCTCTTAACTAGGAAGGTATTATATTGACACACTTAATCAACAAAAGTCTTCATTACTGGATCATCCTCAGATTTGGATCATCAACATCGCTACTTCCGCTATCTCGAGAAAATGGTGCTATCTTTGAATTCTACTGGTTATAGGAAGCTCTACAGAGCCAGCCTTGCTAGATGTAGGCCTAAAATCCATGTAGGTATTCACATATTCAACACTCATATTTGACCATGGGAGGAACCAATCCTGCCACCACGTCAAAAAGGAAGAACACTTATATCTGACCATGGGAGGAACCAATCATGCCACCATGTCAGAAAGGAACGATAATTATATTTGACCATGGGAGGAACCAATTTTTTCACCATGTTAGAAAGGAACAACACTTAACTCTTACCATGGGAGGAACCAATCTTGCCACCATTTTAGAAAGGCACAACACCTACATTTGACCATGGGGGGAACCAATCCTTCCACCATGTCAGAAAGGCACAACACTTATATCTGACCATGGGAGGAACCAATACTACCACCATGTCAGAAAGGTGCAACACTTATATCTGACCATGGGAGGAACCAATCCTGCCACCATGTTATAAAGGAACAACTCTTACATCTGACCATGGGAGGAACCAATCCTGCCACCATGTTAGAAAGGAACAACTCTTACATCTGACCATGGGAGGAACCAATCCTGCCACCATGTTAGAAAGGAACACCACTTACATCTGACCATTGGAGGAACCAATACTGCCACCATGTCAGAAAGGAACAACAATTACATCTGACCATGGGAGGAACCAATCCTTCCACCATGTCAGAAAAGCACAAAACTTACATCTGACCATGGGAGGAACCAATCCTACCACCATGTCAGAAAGGTACAACACTTACATCTGACTATGGGAGGAACCAATCCTTCAACCATGTCAGAAAGGAACAACACTTACATCTGACCATGGGAGGAACCAATCCTGCCACCATGTCAGAAAGGCACAACACTTACATATGACCATGGGAGGAACCAATCCTACCACCATGCCAGAAAGGATTCTAGACTCATCACTTCCCGTTGGAAGTAACCTCGATCAGATGAGCACCAAGATTATTTCTAAATTACTAAAACTTCACTATGTCTATTTCTAGCATATAATTACATAATGACTACTTACATCCAAGGATAACCTATGAGATTTGTCAAGACTGATTATATCTGAGGACAACCTCCATGACTGTTTATTTCTGAGAAACCTATGAGCTTCACCAGGATTTTATGCTAAAAAAACCTTATCACTCCCTCTTTTAAGAGATCTAGATTTAAATCACATACTGGAGCTTTCTCTGCTCCTCTCTGATCCCATAATGAAGTAGCACCCTGAAGTTCTCTTCCTATCAATGGAATTTCCTAACCAATCCAAATCCACATAACCCTCCAAGTTAATATTCTGATTTTCCTCATACTTGAGCCCATAATCAACCGTACCCTTTAGGTACCTCACTACATGCTTTACAACCATTAGGTGAACATGTCTCAGATCCACTAGGAATTGGCTCAATGTGTTCACACCAAAGAAAATATCTGGTCTCGTATTCGTTAAGTACATCAAGGAAAAAATCATTCGGCGATACATTGTGGCATTACCCGTCCTTGATGAAGAATCACTCAATAGCTTCAGGTTCAATGCCATAGGTGTGGTCATGGCCTTGCAGTCCATCATCTTGAACCTCTTCAGGATCTTCACTGCATACTTCCCTTGTCTCAAGGAGATTCCATCCGCATTCTGCCACACCTCCATGCCTAGAAAGTAGTGCATCATATCCAAGTACTCTATCTCGAACTTGGCCGCAAGTCTCCTTATTGCAACTTTAATGAGTTCCTATTTTACTGTCAGGAGAAATTCATCGACATATAATAGGAGCATCACTGGTATTATTCGTCCAACCTTGAAGTAAAGGTTGGAATCCAATTTACTCTTAGTAAATCCTAGAGCCATTAGTAAGTTTTCCATCCCATCATATCATGTCGAACCTCAGGATCTTCTGTAGTCACTCTCTTTGAAGCAGAGCATCATTCTCCATCTTCCTTTCATACTCTATGCATTGAAACATTCTGTACTGAAGTGACAAGTATCTTCCTATGCTACTAATATTCTATGTATTCATCTAGGGTCACTGGATACCAAGATCCTCTATCTCGAACCTTTTCAAAATTTCTTCTCACACCTATCAGTGAGCTTGTCATCCTCTATAGGTTTTCATCTTCAACCTTGTAGAAAAGGTTAAGATCTTCATCATTCTAGGTGATATTCAAGCTTTTCATGTATGTTTTATCCCATGGGTTCCTTCTGAGCTCATACAAGCCCTTCTTTCTTTCTTTGCATACATGAGTCTGACTGTCATGTGTCTCAACTTCTAGTGGCTGCAAATGTCTCTTCGTAGTCTATGCCTTCTTTCTGTGAGAAGCCTCGTGCTACGAATATTGCCTTGTATCCCACGATGTTTCCATATACTGCATGGTGGATCTTGTAGATCCATATGGAAGATACTATAGACTTCCCTTCAGGTCTTCGAAATCACATTCTAGTCATCATTATTCATTTTGGATTATTACAGTGAATCTTGAATTGTCGTCACTTGTTCTTTGGAACAAGTCTCATCCTTCTTTTCTTGTGGGATATTTTGCACGGTCTTTCCTACAAGTCAAATGAACTTTATTGTATGGTTAGAAACATTTCACAATGCATATTCATAGTGGAAAAATCTTATGCATAAAGATATCATCATGCAACAATTTTAGCCAATACAACATTCATCCATATCTCACGAAAAACTTTCTAGTTTCCTTCCATATCTACCATGACATCATTAATATTGTGCACTAATCCAATATGTTAGCAAATAGGTTTAATTCTATATATGGAGATTTGTATAGCACCATTGTCTACTTACCCATCACATGCATATTAATAGTATACTGTCATTAATGCAAACATTCTATGATGCATAACACATCAAATAAATATAAACAAATGCATAACCAAATAATATCATGAAATGACAATTGAATACTTATCTTGATTCGTTTCATGGGTAGACTCCTTCTTGAGCCTCTAGCTTCATCATCTTCTTCATTCATAACACCATCATTTCTTATCCAAATTCTAATATGGATAAGAGGTTCTTCAAGGGTTGAGTCCTTCATATTACTCATTGCTTGAGGGATCTTCTTTGGATCGTGAGAGCTTGATATTCAGTTGCTCCCATTTTATCTTCTCTTATTATGACTCAAGCTTCTTCTTGTGTGTGCTCTTCCTAGAGTATGCTGAAGGTAATCACTTCCTTCTGGCACACATTCCTCGAATGAATGAATCCCATGATCCTGGGAGGCCATTCAAGGTGGTTATAACAATATCTTCTTCTTCTTCGATTGCTTCATCATAGCATCAAACACTTCCTTTTGGTGTCTTCAAGGATGGTTGTCTTCAAGGATGAAACATGAGGAATGAGATGATATTTAATAGAATCTGCAATGATTCTCTTGTAGCCTTAGCCTCATCTCCCTCTGGCTCCTAGAACTTTCTTACAATTTGAGGTGTATGTCCTGGTTCCGGAGATGGATGATCTAGGGTTTTATAGAGAAAACCTAATTTTCAAAACTTGGAATTTAAAATTTTTGATTTTATATAAATATGGGTCTCTTCAAGGTGAACTGTCCAATGTACTCCTTTTCTAAAAACAATGGAGGGAAGCTACCATAATAGGAAGCCCTAGTTTTTCAATTTCTTTTGCAAGAATGTCTGATATTGTTTCTACTGTATATATGAAATTACTATTCCTCTGTGTCTGAAATTTAAAACTAAGGTAGCCGCATCTATCCTCTTTCTAGCACCATAGGTGCGAGCATAATTGGTTTCACCAATTAGGACTTATGATATGTTTCCCAAGAAGGCTTGTTTTAGTAGTGGTTAGCATAGCGAACTTGTATAGACTACCATGTGTCCCTGTTTCACCTTCGGGGTCTGAAACGTTTACCAAAAAAATTAAAGTTCGTTCCCTATCTAGAACATATTCCAAAATTTCATTTGGAGTTTGTATCCCGAGCTGTAGCAATTTTACCTAGGTGTCCTATTTAGGGATGAATCCAGAGAGAGGATAGAAACCTGATTTGGAGGAATCATATCTCCCCAAATATAGAGAATACGAGGCTGAAACATTTACAAAGGGTAAATAAGGAATTTAGCTTCAACATGTAAAAGTTTCCACTACTAATCCTTCTCCAATCTCGCGATATAGCGAATGCATCAAAATGACTAGTTTTAGTCTTTTAGGGTTTTCTGGTCCAGGGTCAAATTAGGGTTTGACTTTCCCATAGTCTTACCCAACAAAAAATATTTGATCTTGGTCTCTAAATTTCGATTTTGAAGAGGATAGAAATCCTATGTTGTGCTCACTCAAAAATTTCTCTTCTTGGAAAATCCATAATTACCCGTAGTAGTGACAGCTCAAAAACTGAGAATGCTCGAAATCAAATTCTTCTTTGACAAAAAGATGCACCCTTTAATGGAGAGTTATCATAGCCTCCTTTTTCTGATGATCTGTGGAGAGAGACCTAAAAATTAATAATCCCTAGCTTCTACAGCTGCACAATGTTTTTTTTTGAGGTTAGATACCATGCTATATTTTTATCATTTAATCAATATGATCTAGGATCTTATCTGAAAGAATAACATGCACAACAATAATCACAAGATACAAGAGACACACATAGTTTTTCTTGTGGAAACCATAAAGGAGAAAACACCACAACTTTCTCAGAGTTATAATGAGCACCAATAGCAAAAGTAAAACCCAAAAACAAAAAGATGATCTTCGACAACTGTTCTCTCTCTCACTTGTGTGAACTCCTCTAATTTCACTCATGTGCTACTATTGAGTAAGTGTATGTTCAAATAGAGAGTCTCACTCTCTATTTATACTAGTTTTCCACCTGACAATTAATCTATAGGACCAAACTCACTAGGATATTATAATAGCACTAATACCCCTCAACTGTGGGGACTATTACCCTGACTTACAATAACGGGTTAACCTCAACTCAATTGTGGGTACTATTTCCCCGACGTACAATGGAGGGTTAACCTCAATGAATTTACATGAATTTATTATATTAATGACTCTCCCAATTGGAGGAACAAACATATCTGTTGGGGTAAAATGAAATACAATATAAAATATACAAGTGAATACATTATGAAGTCACAAATACACCAACATCCAGCAACCTTGGCTGAATTACCTGCGAGGCATTCTCGTAGGTTACAGGTTTTACCACCCGACTCTCCTCCTATTGTGGAAGGAAAAAAAAGTGAAACCATGGAACAACCAACTTTTGTTGATTCGCATGTTGAAGAAATTCCAGTTACTGGGACTAGGGAAGAATTCTTTGCTTATGATAATCTTTTGATTCAACAACCTCCTACAACTGATTCAACCTTTCATTTTCCAATGGAAGTTTGAACTGGTTCATCAAATTGGGTGTTTAATCACCCATCATATGACACTATAGGGGTATAATGTGGTCTAAATGTTCCTTTTTGGAGAACCTCCCTAGGGAAATCCATTTTTTAATATGGAACTACTACAACTGAACCAAATCCCTATGTACTTATCCCCCTAAGGAAAGTAATTAGAGATGCTTTGTCAAATGCAAAATTCTTTGAGAACAATCCCACTTGGATATCGTTC
>LPNX011142660.1:184727-195533 GCA_001517045.1 Pseudotsuga menziesii | reverse complement strand
AGTATCTCCTACCTCAGGGTCATCGGCCCAAAACATGGTTTCTCAAGATCAAAGTCAAACCCCCACCCCCACCCCGCCTAGTCAAAACTCTCCATCAGTTTCTACTTCCCTGGTAGTTTCTATGCTTGGGGGGAATTCCCAAGCTCAATTTTCTTTACCTATCAGGGGAACCATTTCTAGAATGGTGAAAAATATACCAATGAGACCACCAGTAGTAAATACCCCTCCTCCTAATACTAACATAGTTGTACCCTCTTCCGGCCAAGGAGGACCTTCACGGGTCCAACCCTCCATTAGTCCACTTTCCTGGGGATATACTTATCCTGGGAATCAACCACCTATGGTTCATTAAGCATATCAACCAAAACCATCAGGGGTTGTTTATCCTAGAATGACTTACCCCAAGAATGCTTGTCCCTCGGGGGAAACCTAATTGGTCTAATGTTCCATCCTATGGAGGAGTTTTTTTAAACACTGCTCGAGGCTTTGGAGGTCCACCCAGTGTCCCTCCTCTTGGAGGACATCCTAGAGGAACTAGAGGATGTAGAGGATCTAGAGGACTTGGTGGACCATATATAGGGCCACCATCTAGAGGAACACTACCTGAAGGATCACTACCTAGAGGATTACCACCTAGAGCACCACCATCTGGGGTCCCACTACAGGGAGGACCACCACCACCTCCTCCTCCTAGAGGCCCACCCCCTAGAGGACCACCTCCCTTAGATGGCCCGTCACCTAGTAGAACTTCTAGTGAATCTTCTGAAAATAAACCACCCAACCAGTCGGTCATAGGAATATCATCTATTCCTATTTATCAATATGCATATGGTCCTACTAGTTTATAGTTGCCATACTAGTATTACCAATATCCTCAACCTAATCAATGATTTCCATTTTTGGCTATGTTCAATATGCCATATTTGTCCAGATTGATCAATGATATGATACACCATGATCCCATATGGTCAACAATACTGGTTAAGTTACCCTTAGACATACCTAAATTCGACAGTAAACCTAGTGAGGATCCCAAAAACCATGTGATGGCTTTTCGTATGTGGTGCTCTTCAAATTCTCTGATGGATGGTTCAATATATCTATGGTTGTTTCAGAGAACTCTCATAGTAGTAGCTACGAAATGGTATATCAAGCTACTCCGGCACTCTTTTTGGGACTTTAATTCCTTAGCAATAGAATTTTTAACCTATTTTTCAGTTACCAATTCAGTACGAGACAGGTACAGACCTATTAATCTTGCTTCTCCAAACTAAGTTTAACCATATCTCTGATCATATAAATGAATGATGATGAAGACATAGGTTGATTAAGGATCCCATTCCTGATCAGATACTGGCTAAATGGTTTACGAAATATTTACTTTGCCCTATTGATAGGGATGTCACCATGGGAGGTGTTGTTACGGAGGAGCAGGAAATTAGCCATGCTTAGTACCTAGACTTGGTTTATTCCCAGTCAGTCACTTTGGATGACTTAATTCCTCATGATCCTCATCCTACATTAGACCCATCAAGACCTAGAATGGAACCACTCATTGATGGAATTCTTGGTTCAGTTCAAAAAAAATCGACGACAAAATTTGAGAAAAATCAAAATCAACTTTCCAGTGAACCTGTTCCACCATGCAAAACTGCATCACCTCCTGTTGTTTCCACCGAATTAAATGCGATTCAATCCGATGAATATTCAGGAGGAAAGAAGAAAGGTAAAAATAAATATAAGAAATCCGATAACCAACAAGAAGGTAAAATACAAAATCCCAATGTTGATTCTAAGAATAAGAGAAAGGAAAAGTTCCCCTGCCTTATTTATGGAGGTGATCACTTTACTAAAGAGTCTCCTCATTGAGAGGAAGTTATAATTTTTTTGAAAAGCTCACCCACCCCAACAGTTCTTATAGAATCTTTCCCCACCCAACAACAATTGATTGATCATCAATCCTTGCATGGACCTTCTTCATCTTCCATCGATGAAGTCAAAATAATGTCAAGTGAAACAATTCAACTTAAAAAAACATCCCAAAGTTGTGAGCCTCCTCTAGAAAAGAAAATTGATGATATTCCAGCTGAAAAACCTTTAGTTTCCACCCCTTCCAAGCAACGGTCTTCAGATTGAAAAACCTATTCCTCATAGAATTATTCGCCCAAGTAAGAGTACACTTCGAAAGTCCATTCTTAATCCTAAGGCACGTGCTTCCCAGTACTATAATATAGTAGAAGGTTTGGTCCAAGCACCCTATGCTATGTCGGCTCTTGAGGTACTCCAAACATGTCCTTCACAATGAAAGAATTTTCTAACAATCCTTGGAGGTTTGGATCCTGAAAATAACAACATCATCCCTTTCAATTTGGACGATTTCAAAACTAGGCTCTCACATCAGTTGGCTTTCCAGTTGTCCACAAAATCTATTGGGAAGGCCATCCATTGTACCATATTAGACGAGGGATCCTCCACCTCGATAATGTTTTTGTCTTGTTGGAAAGACATTAGTTCTATGGAAATCAATCGTCAACCCATGACACTAAAGGCCTTTGATGGTCACGGATTTCAACCTTATGGATTACTACCCTCTCTCAAGATTGAACTAGGGGGGAAATAAGTTTCCATTCATGTTGAAGTTTTTGATGCTCCTTTAGATTACAATAATCTCCTAGGTTGCAACTAGTTTATGCTATGTAAGCTATTTCTTCATCAATTTTTTCATATATTTCAGTTCCCATTCCAAGGGAATATTGTTATGGTTGATCAGTTAGATTTATGTTCACCAATTTCCATCTCAAATACTTCCAACAATGTTCCACTTTTGATGACCCCCCAATATCAGAACATTGGAGTAGGTCTCATAAAATATTCTTCACTAATGGGAATATTTATGCTATATAATCCTCCTCCTGCTTCGCAGTCTACATCCGTGAAGATGAATTATACTTCCACTATAGATAAAGGAAATTCTATTCCTGAATCAACATCAATGTGTCCTTTTGAGGAAATATACCACACTATGCAAACCACTAGTGACCCCACCATCAATGATCATTTGTTGGTGGCTTCAGATCCTTATCACCTGCCATATTGGCCAGAAACCTCCCGTCTCTAGATTATCTTTCACATGCACTCCCCTATGATAAATCCATCATGGAATTTATGTCCATAGATGATATTCCCTGAAAATAGCATCACCACTGATATTCGTTTGTTCCCCCTTTCCATGTGTTAGAAGAATAATTTGCATCACCAATTTCTTTTTATATAGTCACTGATTGTTAGTCTCTGATCCTCAGTCTACGATCCTCACTCGTGATGTCAAATCTGAGGGTAATTTATGTAATATTACTAAAAAAATTCTAGTTTATATATCAGTGAAACCCGATATTTTAGAGAACATCCAGATAGGCCATAACTCTTCACCTTCAGAGATATAGTCTTATAAAGCCTTATTTAAGGAATTTAGAGATTTTTTTTCTTGGACCTATGAATAAATTCCATGGATAGATCCCTCTATTGTAGTTCACGATATTAAAACCTACCCTGTGCCAAGCTAGTTCGATGGAAGTTTCATCAGGTCCATCCGAGGAAAGCAACAACCATCAAGGAATAAGTTGAAAAACTTCTTAGGGTTGGTTTGATTTACCCCATGCCATTGACTGAATGGGTGTCCAACATAGTTCCTGTTAATAAAAAGGAGGGTACTATTAGGGTTTGCATTTATTTTCGGTATTTGAATTGAGCTTGTTCTAAGGACAACTTCCCCACCCCGTACATTGATCAAATAATCGACAACTGTGATAGGAGTGTCATATTTTCATTCATGGATGGCTTCTCCAGCTATAATAAGATCGAAATACTCCCATCATACCAACATAAGATGACTTTGATTTTTCCATGGGGGACCTTTGCCTATAGAAAACTCCCTTTTGGCTTGAAAAATGCTGGCACTACATTTCAACGTGCCATGTCATATGATTTCCATGACATTAAACACATTGTGGAACCTTATCTTGATGACCTTCCTGCTCATTCGTAGTAGTGGGATCACCATGTTGATCATCTGGGAGCCATTTTTCTCAAATGTCACCATTTTAACATTCGATTAAATCCACATAAATGCATTTTTGTGTTGAGATTGACCGAATTCTTGGATTTATTGTGTCCAAGGATGGAATTTGTATCGACCCTCTGAATTGAAGCTATTTGGTCTCTACCCACCCCCACCAACATTACAGAACTCCAAAGTTTGCAAGGGAAGAGAATTTTTTTACATCATTTCATCTGCAATAACGCTGAAAAGACACACAGTTTCATGTGATTGTTGAAAAAGGATACCCCTTTTGTTTGGGATGACTTGGCACAACACACTCTCACGCATGCACCTATACTACAACCACCAGATTATAGAAAGGATTATTCCTTGTATGTGGTTGTGTCCCTTTCAACCATTGGTATGGTCTTAATCTAGACCGACGAAAACAATCAAAAGCATGTGATATATTACGTAAGTAAGATCCTTTTAGAATCAGAAACCCGCTATTCACATGTGGAGAAAATTTCCCTGGCCACGGTCATCATGGTCGAGAATTTATTTCATTACATTTTTCTCCCTACAACTACTGTTTACTACGACTTTAACCGCATGTATTATATCTTGACTCATTAATCCTTGGGGGAAAATACTCACATTGGATTGTCATTCTCCAGGAATTTGAGTTGCAATTCACCAAAATTAGTTCTAAGAAGTCCCTTGTCTTCTCTGAGCTTATGCGTGACCTTCCCCGTATTACTGAGGGAACGAATCCCATTGATTAATTCCCTAATGAATCTTCGTTCCTCATTATTACGTCTAACCCCTGGTATGGAGATCTCATTCTCTATATCCAGACACAACGATATCAGCGTAATGCAACTCACGATGAGTGTCATCACATCCGCTACCAAGAAAAGTACTATCTCATTATCAATGACACTTTATACCGCCGTGGAATTTAATCTATATTACGATGATGCCTCACTCATGAAGAAGCTGAGATCATTTTAAAAATTGCCACTCTGGAGCATATGGTGGTCACCTCTTTGGGTTGGCTACCACCTAGAATATTTTGTGCATCGGGTATTTTTTTCCCTCAATATTCAAGGATTGTATTGAAATTGTCAAAAAATGCTCACCTTTTCAACTATGTACATCCAAAAATCACACCCATCCAGATCTGCTACATCTTGTCGTAGCAGTTGGACCTTTTGAAACAATGGGCATATACTTTGTGCACTATAGACCTACCTCAACTAGGGGGTATGGCTACATTATTGTGGATGTGTATTAATTCACTAAATGGGCTGAGGCTATGCCCACATACGCCGAAGATAGAAAGACATCTTCTATTTTCTCTTTAACCATATTATTGCTAGATTCAATATTTGTAGGGCCATTGTGACCGATCACAAGTCACATTTCCAAAACAAGATGATGGCAGAATTAAGTGAAAAATTAGGTTTTCATCATGATAACTCTACACCTTACTATCCACATGCCAATGGGCATGTTGAAGCAATCAATAAAGTCTTAAAAACTATTCTTCAGTGGATGGTAGGGAAAGCTAGCTCTAAATGGAATTTGCAACTTTTTTCGGTGCTTTGGGAATATAGTACTACTATCAAAACTTCCACTATTTTCACACCATTAAAATTGGTGTATGGACTAGAGGCCACTCTCCCAATAGAGTGTGATATTCCTTCTCTGAAGCTCGCTGTAGAAATTTTTCCCAAACCCACCCTAGAAGAAGAATGGTTCCTGTACTTAAACAAGCTTGGAAAAACTCATTGTGATGCTTCCTTAGCAAATAAGGCACACAAACGACAAATTAAAGCTCAATATGACAGATCTATTCAACCCCGCTCTTTTAACGAAGAAGACTTGGTCTTGACCTATGACCAGAAACACGATACATTAGGGGCAGGGAAACTAGAATCTATGTGGCATGGGAATTATGTTATTAGTCATGTTTTAGATAAAGGCACATATGAGTTAATGGATTATGACGGGATACCCTTAGGAGAACCCCGCAATGGGCTCTACCTAAAAAGATACTATGCCTAGGTCATCTATCATAGTCTTATTGTAAATATTTATTATTGTTTATATAGTGTTGCGTGCTTCTTTAAAAAGTGTGGTTTTTGTGTGATATATGATGTGTCTTTCACAACCCTACTTATGTAATTCCTATGTTTAATGGACATATGACCACCTTTATCGGTTTTGTGGATGCTGCTAATCGTTACACCTTGAATCTTGCATCAGTGACTTGGGTGCTGTACTCTCCTACAGGCAAGTTGGTGAGTTCATGGGGTACTTGTTTGGGTCCCTCCACCAACAATATCGCAGAGTATCATGTGGTAATTGGATTGTTGACAGCATCCCTCACTAATGATGTCAGATAAATTAGGGGTTACTTAGACTTGGAGTTGGTTGTGCATCAGTTAAACCGAGTGAACACCATCAAGAACCCCTTCCTCCTTCATACGTTATGAAGAGTTAGGATTTTAGAAAGGTATTTTGATCAAGTTTCTTATCAACACATGCTGAGATATTGAAATGTTGTGGTTCATTCCCTAGCAAAATTTGTCTTATATTGGTATATTTCTCATAGTTAAGTTCATTTTAACATAAAATCATGCATTGGATTCATAGTAGGCATACATTCACACATCACATTTGCAGACACATATGTAAATAATTTTTTTTTCATATGTATATATAAAAATTAAAACTGATATACAAAAATGACTGAAGCATCAAGCTTTCACATCAACCATGGTTTTGGACTATCATAGTTTCAAAATACATATGTATATGGGGAAAAAACTAAAGCTTTGAATCTTTCAGTAAAAGTACAGTACAAAAAATATGGGATACACCATGGGATAATCCTTGTGATCATGGTCATGGTAGTACATCACGACTTGAGCCACTCTATGGAGTATCCTCCCAAAGCAACCTCAAACCCCTGTTGTGTTATCAGGAATTCTCAATCAGTGCAGACACTGTCTGTTCCTCTGCAAATGTAAATCACGAATACAGAGCAAAAAGACACAACAACATATCATTCCATTAAACAATCAAATTAAATAACATGAAATAAAATATACATCAACCTTGGATCTCTTTGTCTTCTCTCCAATTTTTTTTGTAATGGTTCAGTACCCGCAACACAGATCAGAAGACAAACAAACAAGATGAGAGCATCATGATAAATTGATTATTTATATCAATGATCAAGGAATCTGATAATATCTAATTAAAATCAATACATCAAATATAGGAAAGGGTAATGTCTTTGTATTAATTATGAAAGAGAAATAAGTACAACAAAAAATCCTTGATGTTGATGGCCTCAATCTCTACAAGAATGTCTACAATATTCTATAGCTATGGAGATCTCTCCAACCATAAGCCTACTCTACTTTTCCTCTGATTCAGACTTCAAACTAACAACATAAGGGTGCTTTTTCTGGCCCCCCTCACTCTCATCATGAAGGTTTCATTTATAGGCCTATAACTCAAGAGATAACGTGGAAAATGGATAAGATATTATCCCAACAGGTGAGGGAGGTGAATGCCACCTCTCCCAAGAATTTAGGAAACTAACTCCATGGAGGCTTCCAAAAACTTCCTTTTTGTCATTTTTTGACCTTCGGTGCTCCTATGAGAAATTGAAAAGGCACCGACCTAGGGTTTTTTTCAAAGAAAGAAGGAAACAACGCTTATGGGTCCATTGTGACAGGCACTTCCATATCTCTGTGTAAAAATGATACAGGCGCCGTCCCTTCTAGGTATGGAAAAAAGATGACCAAGGTGTTATAAGCTGATTTTACCACTCCAGGTGAATCACACTTGTATGGCCTTTCCCCTGTCCCTCTGGAGACTCCTTAGACCCCTTGGACCATTTTTTGTCCTTTGATGTTTCCTAAACCATCCCTAAAATCATGTGAAAAATGATACATGCGACTTTTAAACCCTTGATCGCGTATATACGCGGGTTTGACCCCTAAAACCGCGTACATCGGGATGTGTACAAAATCCAAATCCTTTTGGAGTTTTCCTTGACATGGATCTGACTCACTTGACTCCTAGCCTTCCATATGCCTTGAGATCGCTCGGATTCGACCTTTCATTACCCCTTTGAAAAGCTATATAAGGAACTCTATGGTACATTGAAGGCATATGAGAGAATTGAGAGCAAAGAAACTATAGTCCATTGTTGCTGGAACTTATGCTTGAGTTTGCATCCCTTGTCCCTTGGAGCACTTGTGTGTTCTTCCCAAGCTTGCCTTTTTCTTGTGAGCTTGCTATCGAGAGATGGGGGATTGAGGTGGTGGAGGCCCAAGTGGGGGATTCAGTTCTTCGATTCGCAGACATGCCGACAGAGGTTGTATCCATTGTAATCTCTAATTTTATATTAATAGAAATATCTTTTCCTATCCAATAATGTATGTTTGAATGAATATTTTATCCATTGGATGTTTTCAAATGCTTATACATTGTTGATTATATATGCTAGAATAGATCTAACACCAATATATATAGTATGCTTGTATTGTTTACTTGTTGTTGAGGAAGTAATCTATCAATTCAAGATGAAGTTGGAAAGCTCAACGGGGATCTACTTCAACCATCTGGAATAAGGTACGAGGTATGATCCTTTAGTGTTAGATATTTAATTTCTATTGCATATGGGAAAGGATTGATTTTTGGAGTCAAGCTGTCTGTTGTGGTACCCCAAGCCATAGGATTTTCTCTCCGTAACAGAATTGGCAACTCCACTGGGGAGTTCCTAGTAGTTTTCCTTTGGGGGTTTTTTATTAGCATTCGATGACTTTGAATTTCTCTTTCTCTCTTGTTTTTGTGTCGGGTCTGGGGGCATGTTTGCTTGGTAGTGTCTGATTGGTGTGAAGTTTGTCTCAGCTTGTCTATTTACCTTGATTTTTATGCACTTTTCTTCCTGTACGCAAGTTTTGAACTCACAGTCACGTATACACACGGGTTTCTCTGCTATTTCTGCATATACATGTGGGTTTACTGTGAACATTCATGTATGCCCTTAGTTTTTCCTTTTAGAGGAAGTTAAATAGTTGCTGGGTGAAGTTTGATGATTGCTGAGTTTGCTTTGATACTGCTAGAGTTTGTATACACCTCTGTTTCTAACCATAGACATTTTTTTTAGGGTGAATTTCTTATTTAAGATTGTTCTTGTCATTACATTTTTAAATTTTTTGTTTTGGGATTAGTGCATTAGATTTCTTTTACCTTAGTGCTTTGCTTGAGTGTGCTTACAGAGTCTGGGGGTTGTAGAATCATTCTTTTTCTTTTTATATCTCATTTTATTTCAAAAAATCCAAAAATATTTGCTTATCATCATGCATTGCATTTTGCATTTTGCATAGTACTTGCACTAGATTTGCTTTGGAGTATTAGTCGAGATTTCATATAGGAAAGCTTGCATTTATCATTTGAATAAAATTGTGCATTTCACGTAGTAGCATACCCTATTTTCATGGACACAATGAGTTTGCATTGATTGTTAGGTGTGCATTTTACTTCATGTTGTGTCATAACACCATTAGTTGCATAGCCATATCCCTCTTTTGAGTAATAAATCCAATTAAAATCAACGCTTAATTAGAATGAACTACACTATTTTGTTTGATAGGATTCACCAACAAGATTAGGTTTTAGGGTCTTGGAATAGTTCATTGTGAGTAAATTCTCCAAGACCGCTAAACAACAACATGTATGTGTCTGTCCAGGTGAGTGTGTGAAATCCTTGGTATAACCAGTGTTTCTCAGGATCCTCCTCTCAAAAGGGAGTTAAGCACGAGGAAGTGTGAGCGATTATTGATTGGGATGACCCCTAGTCATAACTGAGTAGCACCAGAGATATTTCAAAAATTGTATTCATATCTGGGGGCTCTTTCAAGAGTTTCAGGCTTTGCTACCCTACCTATATGGTCAATCCTTCCTATGATTGTCCACCTGAGCATTGATTATATTGAGGTGACCTTAGTGGCCTTACGTAGGATCTCAAGGGGGTACTTTGCAGGGGTTATTATGCAAGTGTCCCAGCCAGGTTGGGTTTAGACAACATAGTCACTTTACGCATTCAAGATTTGGGCCACAATAATTGGTTAGCTACCTCTTCTTGTTGTGTATGGTATTCTCAAGCCTCTCCTAGGTGAGACATACCTGTTTCATTCAGGAGCTCACTTATCCTACCCTTGATTGCTTGCATTTGGATTTAGATTTTATTGGTGATTTCTTTGTGCACGATAGCTTGCCTAGGGTTTGCATAGATAGAGATTCTTTTCTATTTTTGGAGTCAGTGTGGATTCAGGTGTGGCTCCTCGTCGTTCTCGTAGTTTAGCAGGACTTTCACCCTCTACATCTCCTCCTCATTTGGGAGAGAGAAATAGACAGTCTAGGTGGATTACTTTGCACATTTATTCACACACCATGGGAGACCATATATAAGGTATTCCTGAACCACCTTCTCCCATTCATGTGGAATATGGGGAGTTTACTCCTAACTATGATCCTTCACCCGACTTGACTGAGTTAGGTCCTGTGATTTCTGAGATAGGAGCCTTTCATGATAGACCTACTTACTCTAGGGTTGATTCCCCATTGACGCATCACCGATATGGAATGCTGGAGGATGATGAAACTCATTTTGAACCCACGAGCATGAGTTATGGTAGTTATGGTATGTCTAGTTTTCCCACACATGATTTGGCATTTGA
>LPNX011142660.1:164515-184666 GCA_001517045.1 Pseudotsuga menziesii | reverse complement strand
CTGGGGGCACTCTCATTCCTTACCATGCGGAGAGGTTTGGGAGCACTAGTCACATTGCACCTTCCATCCCGGTGGTGGAAGCTACATCACATATTCCTCCTAGTTCTAGGGTTAGTGATCCTATTAGGATACTAGATCTGAGACGAGTGACTATAGGGAATAGTACATACTTAATTACATATATCCCTTCGTCCTATGTCCCTAGTTCTTTGAATGTACACCCTCCAACTCATTCATGTGGTCCTTCGGGCCGGAACATTGCTATGTGTCATGTCCGTACTGCGGTTACTAGACCGGTAGTGTCTTAGCTTCATGCACCACCCGTTGTTTCGGGAGGTCATGGTAATACTTATAGAGGTCACATTCCTACTTCTGGAATGTATATTCCTACTTCTGGAGCGTATGTTCCTACTTACGGAGTGTCTCATGGGACATCTCATGCGATGACTTATGGACCCTGTTATGCGATGCAGTATGGACAGGGTTCTTCACCTTATGGGGGAAGGTATCAACAACCTACTTACTCTCCATCGACCTCATCATCCTAGGCTCCCTTTCCTTGCGATGTTGAATCTTCCTGACTTGTCAATATTGACAAATGATCCTGTATCTCATGACCCGGCTTGGTCAGCTATCCCTACTAAGCTTCCCTTGGACATACCCAAATTCCAGGGCAAACCGGGAGAGGATCCGAGCGAACATGTTACTACCTTCCACCTATGGTTCTCTTCAAATTCCTTACACCAGGACTCCACGCACCCTTACTGGGCCTACCATGAATTGGTATATAGAGCTACCTAGGAGGGCATTCGCTTTGTTTGATGACATAGCAATGACTTTTCTTAACCACTTCTAGCTACCAGTGCGTTATGATGTTGGTACTGAACTCTTGTCGACATTTCGGCAAGATAAAGCCACACATATCTCGGATCATATCCAAGAGTGGCATAGACGGAAGAGGTTAATTAAAGCCTTTATACCGCCGGAATTCCTCCTTGAATGGTTCCTTAAGTCGTTATTGCCGTATATAGCGAAGGATGTTTCTACATCCAGAGTGTAGAATGAGGAACAAGCAATTTTTAGGGCTTAGGAACTGGACTTGATCTATGCTCAGTCCGGTTTGTTATATGAGATCATTCCCAATGCTCCGCGTTCTAGTTTCGACCCCAAAGTTAAACTTAGACCACATGCCGATGGCATTGTTGGTTGTGCAAGTACTAAACCTATGGATTTGGTTGCAAAACAAGTTATTCAATTGTCAATCAACCAATATGCTTCGGGACAAGCCACGGCTTTGTCTCAACTCACCCAAATGGCGAGTGTACTTTTGGTGCTATCGTTGGACTAGAAGGGTAACCAGCAGCCCGACGGAATAAAAAGAAGGGTAAGAATAATCGTAAGGGTGGGAATAGGAATGAGATTGCTAATAATAATGGCAAGAACGCCTATAATGCTGGTGGGGAAAAGCAAGCTAAACGTAAGGTTAAATTCCCTTGCAAGTTGTGTAAGAATGATCACCTCACTTACTTGTGCCCTCGTATCGATGAAGCCTTGAGATTCTTGGCACAGGGCCCAGCTTTGCTAACTAACCCTTTACCTTACAATCAAAATATGAACTTGAGGACTGATGATTAGTCTGGTGGTGATCAAGATCCACCGGAGGGTAGTGGTCGTGGTTGCATTAACATGGTATGTGCTGTGAAAGTTGTGACCCGTGTGAAGGACTATGGTTCGTCAAAACCCAGCCATGGAAAGAAACCTGATCCACTAGGGTCTCCTTTGCGTATTGAGAAACATGTGGATAAAATTGAAGCTACACCTCGCATTCCTAAAGGAGTCCTTAAGCGTTCGGGGCATAATCATAATGCCCGAGCTGCCCAAATCTATTCAGTTGTTGAGGATTTGGGCCACACTCCTTGTGCGACATCTGCATTGGGAGTGCTTCAGAGTTGTCCTTCGCAAAGGAAGGCTTTGCTTTCTACCCTTGGTGTGAATGATGATGATTCTTCCTCCATGATTAAATTTGAAACCGTAGGACTTCAGCCTCGCTTGCCTTACTATGTGTCTCTTTTGAGTCACATAGAATGTCTTAACATGACCATCAAGCGCACTATGATTGACGAAGGTGCTGCCACTTCTGTGATGTCTTTATCATGTTGGAAGGGTTTAGGTTCCCCCGAGTTGTCTAAATCAATGACCATGTTAACTGCACTCGATGGGAGATCGTTTAGGCCGCATGGGATCCTTCCTTCCCTTAAGGTCCGTTTGGGAGGGAAGACCAATGCGATAGAGGTTGAGGTGGTTGATGCGCCCCTTGACTACAATCTCTTGCTGGGTAGGAATTGGATGTATAGTATGCAAGCCGTTGCTTCTTCCCTATTGTTACCACCTAAGTTTTACTTAGTGGTTTTTATCAAGTGAGCCCGATGAACCGGACAGGGTTAACTTGTTCGGACTTCAAAAAAACCTTTGGAAGTATCTCTGGGAAGTGCTTGTTGTATCATATCACATGTTCATACCCCATGGGGGAATTGTAATAAATGTTCTAGCATGATAGTGTCTGTAAAAGACTCGATCTCTTAGACTTAATTTGTCAATCCGATTAGCCCAGGGTGTTTTTTCCCTTGGTTATTATTGGTTGTTGAATAACCGACTGATAATTTCTGGGTTTTTCACTCCATACCTCCAAATTTGGGGTGGTCGGCTTGGCATTTGGGCCTATTGAGGTTATTAGAGTCTATGTGTCAATGTATAAACATGCTAGACATATTTTTTGAGTCATATGAACATGTCTAAGTCCCCCTAGGTGTTTTTCAATTTTTCAGTTTTTTAGTTGTTTCAGTGTTTTTTTATTAAATTTTAATTTTTCCAAACTTAGGCTATTTTTTTAGTAGTTTAATTGGAAAAATTGATTTTGTAATAAAAGTGGGCCAAATAATCGGTTTCAGTCATGTAGGTGCTCATTTTCAAGCTAAGAGCACCATGTAAACCCATGGACCCACTTTTTCCTATGTTTTGAGTGATCTTCCATCACTCAGGTCAGAAAGCCCCAAAAATCAATTATTGATTATTTTAATTAATAAATTGATGAATAATGGAGCAAATCCAAAATCAATAAATCAGTGGATACTCAACCGATTTGACTGAAATCAATCAAATCTAGAGCAGATTGACTGGATCTAACAAATCCTTGACTAAAGGAGGGGATCAAATCAGATCCAGAGCTGATCTACAGTGGTCTTCATGGTGAATTGCACCCTCTCTCTCTCCTCCACACTTGTGGACTCTCCTGGATGCTCTGTGGGCCGATGTGTCAGTGTATGGGTTGATGTGTCAGCTCAATCAAGCCCCTGGTTGACAAGTAGGCTCAGTCCAACTTCATTCTTGCATTGATGAACTCTCCATCAGTTTATTTCACCTGATTCCTTGAGGAATTGCACCCCCCCTGGGCTAGATGGCCTGCAAATTGTATATATCCAAGCACAGCCTCCTCTTCCAAGCTAGTTAGAACTGGGATTGAGGTGCTGCTGGTATTGTAACTTTGTAATTCTTCATTTGAAATAAAGAGAAGCTTTGGAGGCAATACGGTGTGGTGCCATTGCATGTGTGGATGATTACTGCCATTGTTTTACTGAGGTAACCTGTATCTATGGTCATTTTTTGCTAATGTCTTGTAGATCTGTGGTTAAGATTGGTAATTAGCTTATTACAATCTTGATAGGAAAGGTGTTGTTCAATAGGTTTATTGACTGTCACTCTCCTTTGATGCATGTTTAGAGATCTGGATTTAGCATGTCCTATAAGCTTATATGCATGTTATCTTGAATCTCTTTGTATGTACTAATCAGATCTCATAAGTTTCTTGGCAAGTTCTTTGATTTCAGCTAAGTTGCAGGTTCACACTTTGGAGAGGATGTTGATATAGTTTGTTTCTTGATTCTCTTCAAAATCTTCCAAAAGGCATAGTCCCTCGACATTCCACCTGAAAGCTCCACTATGGATCTTTAAGGAAAACAACGCTTTTCTCCTCTTCTTCCTCCCTCAAAATCAACACTTTACCCGATTACTTTTTCAGTTCATAGCTGTGATTTTATTTAGATCTGTTTCATAAAAGTAAAATATACATGTATCTAATATTTCATATCTCATATCCTATATCTCGCACTTATAAAAGTTCCATAAGCATCCTAGATCTAGCTGTAGGGAAATCGTCTTTTTTGCATGAATTTTAAAGAAAACTTGTAGATCACATGCATTAGATTTCCTTTCACTGTTATAAAATTTAATATTCTGCAATACCAGTGCACTTTAATTGGCTGCACAAACAGTAATCCAAGATTCCAAGGAAATCTTGCTTTCCTTGGTTCCTTTTTCGTCCGTTTAGCTAGTTTAACCGCATTATTTTTTGAGATAAAGTAGGATGATCCAAAGGTACTATTAAAGTGATTTTGGACATATATTATTCTAACTTTATCACTATCCTTTAGCAGGTCTGACAGGAAGAAAAGGAAGCTGCTGTCCGAAGTGGTCTCAGGAGCATTCAAATCCCCCCAGGGGTCTCCCTTTCCACTAAAAAATCTTAATTCTTTTTTTGCAAAATTGTAAAAACTTGGTTTCAACCTGTATAAGGACCAAGAAAGTTATTATTTATCAGTTCTCTAATATTGTAACCGCTGTAATAAAATTATTCGTTGAATAGGCTCTTTCGAGCCCATTCCCCATCCCCCCTGTGGGGATTTGTGTCTGTGTCCTTCTTGTGATTTTCCTCATTTCCTTTTTAAACTAGTATTGATCTAATATGCAGGGTAGGATATTTTATTTCGTTATTAATTCCATATTCCATATCCTACATTTCAAAGTAATCGTAATACTTACCCCACGATTTCCCGACTGACCCGAAAGGGGAAAGAGATTCGTGGTAGGATTAATTAAGAAACGGGAACTGTGTATCTGTTTGATTTTTTCTATCATTTTTTATCAGCAACTTTAAAATTAACCCCTCCTAGATTCCCCGATTGAGATCCACTTGGATTGAAAGAGGTTCTTGGAGGCTTGTGTTTTAAACAAGAACATCCAGTTTAAAACTTACTAAAATTGACAAGACTCCAGTGTGTATGCTCTGCACTTGGCTACGGTTCGTCTGATCAGTCAAGATGTATCAAAATCACTTGGGTGACTAGTAATTAGGACTCATTCTTCCCAACTGACAAACCATCAGGTGAAAATCCAACACCTAGATCAAATCTTTACAGTGGCAAAATACCCAAAGGAAGCGGGAACCTACTGAATAGTGACCTCGGAGTGTCGATCTCTGTCACACCCTAATGGGTGCGTTACGAACAATAGGCCCGGAGACTCCATTCCATCCCACATATTCCTTGCGAGTAGCCGTAAAGGTTTAGTTTTGGACATACTCCAAGTACTCTTGGGTATATCTGGATTCCCCCTTAGCCTAATTTAATCAACTCATACTTCAATTTTAACTTAAAACATACCAAGATGCAATCACAAAACATTCACTTCAAGAACATGCAAGCACATTGATCTTATTGATTTGACTCCATTCTAAGGCACTGGTCATTTTTTGCTTTATATATATATATATATATATATATATATTGTGTATTAGCTTTGTGCTTTCATGTGTTTATCTTCGTATCTTGTCATCTTTTGTCTATAGTTAAATTATTCAAACTCCTAAATAAATGGTTCAGTTTAACATCACCACACTAAGTAATTCTCCTTAGTAACTTAATAGGTTCTACCCCCCTTGGCTTCGTTAGGAGTTGAGCCTAAACGGAAGAGTCAAGAACAAGGTGACAGCCTTGACTCGGGACTTGCCCCCAAGGACACACCGAGTGGATTGAAGATTTCTGCCACGTGACCCAGGTGTGTGAAAGGCGGCAACACATTTTGGCGCCATTGCCGGGGATAAATATTTTTATTCCCGAGAACGACTTTTGTTTTCTTCCTTTTGTTTTTGCTTTGTTTGATGAATGCTTAGAGTAGATCTTTAATTTTCATCTGGAGAATCCACTGACCTTTTTTCCAGTTTTATTTTTACAAAGAAAAGCAAAGAAATAATTTTTGTGAAAAGATTTATAAATGCTTATTTTTCTGTTTCACATGGCGACTCCATTGAAGGGATAAAACCCTATTTTCTCATAAACTTGTGAAGTTGTGTTGTGTGTAGATGAGCCCATGCAACATGTTAAAGCCTTTAAAGCTCATCACTTGACAGTTCCACCTTGTCAGTCTTAGTTTTTCAAATGGATACCATTTTGGATGAGTTAAAGGATAAATATGGTGCCCAGTTAGCCTTACTGTTTCAACCTATCGAATTCTCAAACATCCTGGGTTTTCCTAGCTGTTGTGATGGTTTGGCGGATGCATATAACTGGCTTCCAACTTTTTATGGAGATTATGGTGACTCAGCCATTTGGCATGTCAAATCTTTCCTTCAGTTGATTGTTGACTTCAATATTTTTCATGAAGACGATATGATGCAAATGTTTGCTAGTAATTTTCGGGGTGAGGCTTGTTATTGGTTCTATCAAGGCCTTCCTGATAAATGTATAAATTATTTTCCAAGCCTCCTTTGGATGTTTTTAGAGCAGTGGCATGATGGTAGGGGTAGTATGAATGGTTTAAAAAATCTCCTTGAAAAGATCTGTACCTTCTACCTATCTAGGACAGAGTATCACACAGAAACATATGATGGACCTTTTTCCATGATACAAAGTATTGAAGACTTGGAATCACTTCTTGAACATTTAAGTGAAGAGGAGGTTCAGGATACTCCCATTAAAAATCATCCTAGAGGTTATTTAATAAAGGAAGAAATTAAGCGTCTTCTTAAAGAAAATGAGGTATCTCCCAATACACAGCAAGATTTTGAGGAAGGGAAAATCCATGATGATCATATTGAAAAGCTTCAGGAGGAGCCCATGATGGAACACATTGTTGAAGAATCTCCTCATGTCACCATAGCTGAAGACAATGAAGATTTGGTGTATTCTCAATTGTGTTGCAATGCTGATACTTTTCCAGAAAGCCCTCTAGAGAAGTCCACGGAGCAACACATACCAAGTGTTACCATTGAGTATATGCAAAAGGTTTCCTTGATTAAAGATAATATTGAAGATCCTCTTCATGATATCATAACAGAAGCCTGTAAAGAAACTTATGATAAGATCAATCTGGTGTGTGGTGACAGTAGACTTTGTTCTTCGCATATTGATGAAGGTTTGGAAAGTTTATTGCCTTGTAACATTTTATCTAAAGAAGATTGTTATGAGTACAAGGAGGACATGGATAGGTAGGAGCATGATGCCATGGATGAAGAGTCCCCCACATATGATATGGATGGGAGTGATGACTATTGGAATTTCATAGATAAACCAACTTGTGAAAATCTTATGGAGAATCCCATCCATGTTATGTCCAACAATGGGAGTGTCTATTCAAAAATTTGTGGAAGTCCAATCTACGACACATCCATAGAGGGGAGCATGGATCTGGAGACTTCAGAAAACCTTAGTATGGAAGAGGAGCATTTAGAATTTTCATGTGATCATTCAGAGTCATATCATGCAGAGCCGCACAAGGGTATCGGTAATGAAGACATTGAGAAGCAGTGTTGTGAAAAGTCAGATGTGATGCAGTTAGTGGAATATCAGTCTCAGCCATCTTTTTCACATATAGAGGTTCCTTATGATTTGGAGCTACTTGGGGCTTGTGCAACAAGTTATCATTTGATAAGCCCCAATGATCAGTATGATGATGTAGTCAACCTACCTCATCGTTCTGATTGGTATATCAGTCCTATCCAGTCATGGATAGAAGTAGCCTGCATGAGTACATACAAGTTTGGGAAGAATTTTTATGACATTGTTCATTTCTATGATCTCCCATCCATCCCACCCATTCTAAATCATCACACAGGTTTGCAATTTCTGAATAAGGTATCCTTACTTTGGCTGGTAACCAAAGACAAGGAAATTTTTTTTTATGTTAATAAGATGCTTAGGTGGTTACATTGGATTTCTGATTACACTTAACCCTTTTTATATCATGCTTAGAGTAGGAAAATAAGATCCTTGAAAGAGAGCATTTACTTTCTCCATTTCTATTTTATACTTAGCTATAATAAAACTTTGCTTCTTTTAGTTAGCTACATTTATGTTGTTTAGATAAATCAAATTAATGGTTCATTTGGTTTTTTATAAAACTTGTGCTACTGAGGTTTTTCTTGTCAAGTTGAGATGTTTTTATAGGGTATATAAACCAAATATTCTGGTGTTCTCGTATCCTCTCCTTGCCTTAAAGACTAGATCGAGCACACATCCCACAGTTGGAGCCATAATGTTACCACCTAAGTTGTACTTAGTGGTTTTTATCAAGTGAAACCGGTGAACCAGATAGGGTTAACTTGTTTGGACTTCAAAAATACCTTTGGAAGTACTTCTGGGAAGTGCTTGTTGTATCATATCACATTTTCATACCACATGGGGGAATTGTAATAAATTTTCTAGCATGATAGTGTCTGTAAAAGACTCGGTCTCTTAGACTTCATTTGTCAATCCAATCAGCCCAGGGTGTTTTTTCCCTTGGTTATTATTGGTTGTTGAATAAACGACTGATAATTTCTGAGTTTTTCACTCCATACCTCCAAAGTTGGGGTGGCCGGCTTGGAATTTGGGCCTATTGAGGTTATTAGAGTCTATGTGTCAATGTATAAACATTCTAGAAATCTTTTTTGAGTCATATGAACATGTCTAAGTCCCCCTAGGTGTTTTTTAATTTTTCAGTTTTTTAGTTTTTTCAGTGTTTTTTATTAAATTTTAATTTTTCCAAACTTAGGCTATTTTTTTAATAGTTTAATTGGAAAATTTGATTTTGTAATAAAAGTGGGCCAAATAATCGGTTTCAGTCATGTAGGTGCTCATTTTCAAGCTAAGAGCACCATGTAAACCCATGGACCCACTTTTTCCTAAGTTTTGAGTGATATTCCATCACTCAGGTCAGAAATCCCCAAAAATCAATTATTGATTATTTTAATTAATAAATTGATGAATAATGGAGCAAATACAAAATCAATAAATCAGTGGATACTCAACCGATTTGACTGAAATCAATGAGATCTGGAGCAGATTGACTGGATCTGACAAATCCTTGACTAAAGGAGGGGATCAAATCAGATCCAGAGCTGATCTACAGTGGTCTTCATGGGGAATTGCACCCTCTCTCTCTCCTCCACACGTGTGGACTCTCTTCGATGCTCTGTGGGCCGATGTGTCGGTGTATGGGTTGATGTGTTATCTTAATCAAACCCCTGGTTGACAAGTAGGCTCAGTCCAGCTTCAGTATTGCATTGATGAAGTCTCCATCAGTTGATTTCACCTGATTCCTTGAGGAATTGCGCCCCCCCTGGGCTAGATGGCCTGCAAATTGTATATATCCAGGCACAGCCTCCTCTTCCAAGCTAGTTAGAACTGGGATTGAGGTGCTGCTGCTATTGTAACTCTATAATTCTTCATTTGAAATAAATAAAATCTTTGGAGGCAATACGGTGTGGTGCCATTGCATGTGTGGATGATTACTGCCATTGTTTTACTGAGGTAACCTGTATCTGTGGTCATTTTTTGCTAATGTCTTGTAGATCTGTGGTTAAGATTGGTAATTAGCGTATTACAATCTTGATAGGAAAGGTGTTGTTCAATAGGTTTATTGAATGTCACTCTCGTTTGATGCATGTTTAGAGATCTGGATTTAGCATGTCCTATAAGCTTATATGCATGTTATCTTGAATCTCTTTGTATGTACTAATTAGATCTCATAAGTTTCTTGGCAAGTTCTTTGATTTCAGCTGAGTTGCAGGTTCACACTTTGGAGTGGATGCTGATCTAGTTTGTTTCTTCATTCTATTCAAAACCTTCCAAAAGGCATAGTCCCTCAACATTCCACCTTAAAGCTCCACTGTGGATCTTCAAGGAAAACAACACTTTTCTCCTCTTCTTCCTCCCTCAAAATCAACACTTTACCCGGTTACTTTTTCAGTTCATAGCTGTGATTTCATTTGGATCTGTTTCATCAAAGTAAAATATACATATATCTAATATTTCATAGCTCATATCCTAGATCTTGCACTTAAAAAAGTTCCATAAGCATCCTAGATCTAGCTGTAGGGAAATCGTCTTTTTTGCATGAATTTGAAAGAAAACTTGTAGATCACATGCATTATATTTCCTTTCACTGTTATAAAATTTAATATTCTGCAATATCAGTGCAATTTAATTGAATTCACAAATATGAAGCCAATATCCCAAGGAAATCTTGCTTTCCTTGGTTCCTTTTTCGCCGGTTTAGCTAGTTTAACCGCATTATTTTTTGAGATAAAGTAGGTTGATCCAAAGGTACTCTTAAAGTGAATTTGGGCATATATTATTATAACTTTCTCTCTATGCTTTAGAAGGTCTTATAGAAAGAAAATGAAGCTGCTATCTGAAGTGGTCTCAGGAGCATTCAAATCCCCCTAGGGGTCTCCCTTTCCACTAAAAAATCTTAATTCTTTTTTTGCAAAATTGTAAAAACTTGGTTTCAACCTGTATAAGGACCAAGAAAGTTCTGATTTATCAGTTATTTGATATTTTAACCACTTTAGTAAAATTATTCGTTGAATAGGCTCTTTCGAGCCCATTCCCCATCCCCCTTGGGGGGATTTGCGTCGGTGTCCTTTTTGTGATTTTTCTCATTTATTTTTTAAACTAGTATTGATCTAATCTGTAGGGTAGGATATTTTATTTCATTATTAATTCCATATTCCATATCCTACATTTCAAAGTAATCGTAATACTTACCCCACGATTTCCCGATTGACCCGAAAGGGGAAAGAGATTCGTGGTAGGATTAATTAAGAAACGGGAACTGTGTATCTATTTGATTTTTTCTATAATTTGTTTATCAGCAACTTTAAAATTAACCCCTCCTTGATTCCCTGATTGAGATCCACTTGGATCGAAAGAGGTTCTTGGAGGCTTTTCTTTTAAACAAGAACATCTAGTTTAAAACTTACTAAAATTGATAAGACTCCAGTGTGTATGCTCTGCACTTGGCTGCTGTTCGTCCGATCAGTCAAGATGTATCAAAAGCACTTGGGTGACTAGTAATTAGGACTCATTCTCCCCAATTGAAAAACCATAAGGTGAAAATCCAACACCTATATCAAACCTTTACGGTGGAAAAATACCCAAATGAAGCGGGAACCTGCTGAAAAGTGACCTCGGGGCACCGATCTCTATCACACCCTAATGGGTGCTTTACAAAAAATATCCCCAGAGAATCCATTTCAGCCCACATATTCCTTGCGGGTAGCCGTAAAGGTTTAGTTTTGGACATACTCCAAGTACTCTCGGGTATATCTGGAGTCCCCCTTAGCCTAATTTAATCAACTCATACTTCAATTTTAACTTAAAACATACCAAGATGCAATCACAAAACATTCACTTCAAGCACATGCAAGCACATTGATCTTATTGATTTGACTCCATTCTAAGGCACTGGTCATTTTTTGCTTTATATATATATATATATATATTGTGTATCAGCTTTGTGCTTTCATGTGTTTATCTTCGTATCTTGTCATCTTTTGTCTATAGTTAAATTATTCAAACTCCTAAATAATTGATTCAGTTTAACATCACCACACTAAGTAATTATCCTTAGTAAATTAATAGGGTCTACCCCCCTTGGCTTCATTAGGAGTTGAGCCTAAACAGAGGAGTCAAGAACAAGGTGACAGCCTTGACTCGAGACTTGCCCCCAAGGACACACCGAGTGGCTTGAATATTTCTTCCATGTGACCCAGGTGTGTGAAATGTGGCAACACACCTATTTTGCATTGTATGCTTTCCATTTAATTGGAAGATAGTCACGATTGATCAAACAACATTCAAGAATCCTTCTGTTACCGCATCTTCGGGAGCTTCGATCCCGATCATTGAACACTCTCAGCTGACAACTGAGAGTGTGGGTGTAGGCATGTATCCATCCCTCATGGGAAGCTTTAGTTGTCCTGCACCGATCCTTATGATAGGTTCTAGTTCCAATGACACTTCGACATATATGAGATCGGTGTCTTTTTGCACGAGTCATATGGAAGATCCTTGGATTCTTTCTACATTGAGTACTCTGAGTGAGCCCATCGTGAAGGACATGCCATTGCCTGCAACTATGATAGCTTATCAAGCTAATCTAGAGTGTGTTGCAAAGTCCAGTCCTTCCTCTTCATAGACATAGGAGGAGGACCCTTATGTGCTGCTGGCATGGGCAGTGCAGTATTCTCATGCACATGACTGCCTTGATACTGTGTTCCCTTCAGATGAAGCGATTATTGAGGCTATGTCGAGAGTTGAGCCACCATGGGAGGAACTCCATCATAGGTCTTACTTTCTTCCCAAAATTGACTTCTTGGAGCGTGAGGACTTTAGGGCGGTTCTTAGTGAGAGAGTTGGTAGTCCTATGGTTCCATTAAGCTCTCCTGGTCTGATGGATGATGGAAACATGGAAAACATATCTTCAACGATTCCTATCAATATCTCTCATGATCTTGGTAGGATAGAGAATGTCTATATTGGGGCAGAATGTTCCCATCATGAGATTCAAGAATACCCTGAGCTGTTTAAAGAAATCTGTGATATCTTTGCTTGGTATTACGATGAAATGCCAAGAATCGACGCTCGTATTGTCAAACACGAGATTAAGAATTATCCCAACGCTAAGCTTGTTCGACAACGCTTGCGTGCGGTGAATCCTAGGAAAGCACCTGCGATTAAGGCAGAGATAGAGAAATTGTTGAAAGCTAGTTTTATCTATCCTGTTCCCTTGACGGAGTGGGTTTCGAACCCCATTTCAGTGGATAAGAAGCAGGGAGCAATCCGCATATGTAATGCTTTCCGTGATTTTAATCATGCCTATCTTAAGGATAATTTCCCCACACCATTTATTGATCAGATTTTGGATGAGTGTGTGGGTAGCTAGGTTTTCTCCTTTATGGATGGATTTTTTGGATATAATCAGATACAAATTAAACCCGAGGACCAACATAAGACTGCATTTATTTTTCCTTGGGGAACTTTTGCATATCGGAAAATGCCTTTTGGCCTTAAGAACGCCGGAGCTACTTTTTAGTGGGCCATGACCTTGATCTTCCACGATCTCAAGTCGATTATCGAAGTATTTTTGGATGACCTTACTGCTCATTCTCGTATGAGAATGCATCATGCCTATCACTTGAGATTGGTATTCGAAAGATGTCACCATTATTTGGTTAGGTTAAATCTGCATAAGTGCATATTTTGTGTGAAGTTAGGTTGCTTGTTAGGATTCATCATTTCTAAAGAGGGTATAAGAGTTGACCCTTTGAAGGTTGAGGAAATACTTCAGTTATCTCCCCCGAAAAATATTCGTCATCTTCAATGTTTGCAAGGCATGGAAAAATTCTTACGGAGATTTGTTGTCAATTTTTCCAATTTGACTAGAGGCTTCATGCGTCTTTTGAAGAAGGACACCACCTTTTGTTGGGATGAGTGAGCACAGGAGTCCTTTGATGCACTCAAGCGAGCCCTAGCATCGGCCCCAGCGATTAGTCCCCCAGACTATAGCCGTGATTTTCTACTTTATGTGGCCACGTCCATGGAGATGATTGGTATGGTTTTGGTTCAAGAGGATGAGGAGCTCCAAGAGCATGTCATATACTATCTAAGTTGGAACCTTATTGACACAGAGATTCGTTATTATCATGTTGATAAGCTTGCTTTAGCTACTGTAGATGCGGTTCAATGGTTGAGACATTATATTCTCCTTTGCTAGACCTTGGTTGTAGCCCATGTCAATCCATTTCAATTCATCGTCACTTGAAGGATGATTGGGGGTAAATATAATAAATGGATTGTCATCCTGCGAGAATTCGATCTCGAATTTGTTTTGGCAAAATCGAAGAAATCGTTAATTTTTGTAGAGCTTATATCAGATTTCCCAAGCAACGCCGAGGAGTTGGTTTGTGAAGATACATTTGTCGATGAACATATCTTCTTAATATCAACTTTAGACCCATGGTATGGGGATATCATTATATCTGTGCAAACATTGAAGGTCCCTACTCACCTCTCACGGGATGAACGACGATGACGTCATGTGTCTAAGAATTACCTCATCGTGGATAACACTTTGTACCGCCATGGGGTAGATTCCATTTTATGACATTGTTTAACTCATGAGGAGGCTGAGGTGGTGCTGAATGATTGCCATAGAGGGGCGTGTGGTGGTCATTTATCTGGGATTTCTATAGCCCAAAAAATATTAAGAGCGGGTTATTTCTGGCCGTCAATCTTTAAGGATTGTGTAGATGCGGTCAAGAGGTGTCACCCTTGCCAGGTGTTTGCACGTAATATGCACTCGAAACCTGCCCCATTACATCCCATCATCACCGCCAGTCCCTTCACTAAGTCGGGGCTTGATTTTATGGATTGCAACCCTGTTTTAGCTAGGGGGCATCATTATATCATAGTGGTTGTTGATTACTTCATGAAATGGGCTGAGGCTATGCCTAGAGTTAAATCTGATGGCGAGATAGCCAAGCACTTTGTATTCAACTAGATTATTACTCGGTTCAGAATTCCGAAAGAACTTGTCACTAACCATGGCTCGCACTTTCAGAATCGTATGATGGAAGAGTTGGCATCAAAGTTAGGGTACAAGAAAGAGCATTCCTCCTCTTACTACCCTCAAGCAAATGGACAGGTAGAAGCAGTGAATAAATCACTCAAATCCATTCTCCAACGAACCATCGCATAGAGCAAGAATAATTGGCACATCATGTTATATCCTACTCTGTGGGCATATAGAATCGCGGTTAAGACTGCCATGGGTTTTTCTCCATATCAACTTCTACATGGAGTGGAGTCGATATTGCCAGTTGAATGCAAGATTCCTTCTTTGAAGCTAGTTGTAGAAATCTTACTAGAAACTTCACCATTGGAGGAGTGTTTGGTCCACCTTGAGCAACTTGATGAGCAGCGTTGAGATGCCTTGGTGGCTCTAGAAGTAAATAAACGTTGCGTAAAGGTCTAGTACGGTAAATCTGTCCGTTCGAGGAGGTTTAGTGAGGGAGACTTGGTCATTTTGTGGGATCAACTGAAAGAACCCTTGGGGTCCGGAAAGTTTAACCCCATGTGTCATGGTCCTTACGTCATCAAACGTGTGTTAGAGAAGGGTGCTTATGAGTTAGTGGATTATGAGGGAACGACCTTGGTGGAGCCTAGAAATGGGCTCTATCTCAAGAAGTACTATGCATGATTTTCATCCAAGGCTAGTTATTGTATATTATTGTATAGTTTTGCATAGTTAGGTAGTTTTCTTATAGTGATCAGGTTTGTGATTAGTTTCCATTTATTTTGGCAGATGTCAATGGAATATTCCACCTACATAGGATTCGCGGATGGTGCGAGCCGTCACACTCAACACTCAGCCTCTACTGCTTGGGTGATTTATACTCCTATGGGTCAGGTACTGTCTTCAGGAGGTGTATGTTTGCAGCCATCTTCAAACAATGTTGCTAAATATAGTGCCGTTATTGAGATTCTACGGGATTCCATTTCACATGGCATTCTCTCTCTTGAGGTATGTGTTGATTCGGAGTTAGTAGTGTCACAGCTAAATGGTTTGTGCTATGTTAGAGATCAGACTTTATTAAAAAGATTCTTACATGTGAGATTATTGGAACGACAATTTGACAATATAACATACATACATATTCCAAGAATTAATCATCAAGTTGCTGACTCATATGCTAACTACATGTTAGATTGACATTTGTTTCATACACAATAAATTCGTCACAAACACAAATTTTTACACATGTAAATAATTAAACCGATCACCATAGAATTTTTATATATAACATCCAAAATGTGGTAATACATAGTGTCATGATACAAAAATGGGGCTCTCGAGCCACCAAGATATAATACATGGTAGTACAAAATGTATAACTCCCAGGTATCTAAGCCTGTGTAGGAGGAGGGGGGTTGTGATCATGGAAGGTCACTACGGATATAGCTAGCCATCAGAGTAATCGCACCCATGCTCATGGTACACCCACCACTTGGTGCTGCATAGCCTTAGGCAAGTCCTCTACTTGTGCCATGGGAACCCTATGTGTCAGCCTCACAAAATTGGTATGAATTCTTTGGAGCGTTCGCTCCACATCCACACCTGAGATGTCATCTCCTCTTCCCCTCTGTCTATGACAGGGGAAGCCTTTAGGCCATTGTGATCCCACACTGACAAACAAATGGTAGATGTCACTATGTATTGTCACACAAAAATATGTCTTTTGATTCCATATAATCAGAAAACACAAAAAAAATTAAATAACTCAAAAATTTAAAGAGAGGGTCGAGATTTGTTACCTATGTCACCATATGCCAATCCTAGTGGTAGCGGCATGTCTGGGTCCCCCCGAAAATCAATCCCCGCATAGGGGTAGTCATCGATGGAAACTATCTGTCATCACCACCATGGAAATAAATCAACTGGATAGGGTTTGGCCACCCTACCTCCCCCAAGTTTGCACATAGCATCTGCCCAATGCTGTTGGGATGGATATCGAACCCTGTGAAGAGGAACGTCAACTCTGGGGCTCAATCCTAGAACACGCTCGAAGAAAAATGTACTCAATATGTTGTTGAACCTGAAGTTCTGCACTCTACCTATCTTACACTCACTGAGCTGATGTTTCATGTTGCTCAGTAGTGTAGTGCTCCAGTCATAGACCATGGGTCTCATGCACTCCACTGCATAGAACATCATAGGCCACGAGGCCTGGTGGAGTGAAGCCAAGCCATAGGAATTTCTCTCCATAATAGAATTGGTGACTCCAAGCCTGCTATCCCTCCCAATGTCAATAGGATGGCCTTTAGGCCCAGCACTGTATAGAGTTGGTTGGGATCTGATTCCCCACCTTCTCTGTGTCTGGATAGCAGTACACCAAAATGTACTCATCGATAGTCAGGCCACCTCTGGGCCCACCGCGAGAACGAAGGTTCACTACTTCCCCCCATTTAGAAAGTCCAGTAATAAAGTATATGTCCTCCACCTCTATGGTCAGGGACATCCCATCTATCTGGAAGGACTCATAGTCTGGATCCCAGTAATCCACCAGCATCTGCAATAGTCTTGGTTTGGCCCTCAAGCCACCAAGACACCAAAACTTGTAGATTCCACATGCACATAGAGCTTTTTGAGCCATTAGATTGGCCCTTACTACCTCCTCTACATCACCATGTTCACACTCTCTCCATTCTAGGACCATCCTGCACAAAAAATTGCAAGTTTTCCCATTAGATTACTTAAAGAACCTCATGTACGGCTGCATATGCGGCTATTTTCCAAACAACCATGTATGTACGTGACTATGAAGGCATTTTCTGTGTATATCCAACCCTATACACGGAAAAACCCTCGATTTTCGCATGGGCTGTAGAGCCTGTTTTAGTTTGACCTAGAAACCTCAAATGACCGTGGAATTTCATAAAAATTGCATCAAAATGGAAGAGAAGAGCATGGGTAAGTACCTGGAAGAAACGGTACTAGATTCCACCTCCTAGATCTCCCAGAATTCGCTGTTGAAAATCTAACCTCAATTGGGTAAATATTTCAAATGTTTTATAATGTTTTGAATTTTTTACTATTTATAGAATTTTTTCAATTTTTTTGAAAAATTTTACCCCCTTTCCTATAGTTTGGACTATTTCTAATCATTTTCGATCGTTTTTTACCTAAGTCATGATGTAGGAGACCTTTTTTATTTCCATTTCAGCCGTTGGATTGACCCGTTCGTACCGATCTCAGGTATCATGTCTAAACTGGCATATAGGTTAGGTTTCATCACCGTTTGCATTTTGCATGACCTTATGACTGTTTCATCATAGCCTTAGGTACGAAACCACTCTATTATGTCACGAAACCTTCTTGCTATTTTAGAAGTGGCATGATATGAGTGGTAGAGAATGAGCTTACATGGGTACCCTAGTTAGCGCCTTATTTGCATTTGGTCCCCATGCTGATGTTTTCTCCTTTAGGGTTTGGGAGTCCATTGTATAGTACTACCATGACATTTTGCAAGAGCCTCATACTCCTCTTGATATTTTTGCTAGCCTATTTCCCTCAGGACTCCCTTATGTCAAGTTGTAATTGCATTATCATGAGCTTTACCTGCCTTATTGAGCTTTATGCCGGCTTCCTTGACATTGTGCTTCAGCCATATAGCCCGAGCTTGTCTTATGTCTAGCCATGCAAAGCCATTTTATATATCCTTTGCAGCTTGATTCCCTTTTTTACAGGGAGGGTATTTTCCCCCAAGTGTCGATATCCTACACATGTGTCCTTGCATTGAGCATAGGTATGTTCCACTGCTTGGAACTAGTTTGTTTTCCCCTATGACACTTGTCTCCTCCTAGTCTGTAACTATAAAGCAGTTTTATTCTTTTTCAAGCTTTCTAAATATTTGAAAAGGTCCAAAAAAATAAAAAAAAACCAAAAATCCGGACAAGGAAAGATGTTATCTTTGGAAGCTATCGAGTCGTGCCACCTTTGAATAGAGCACTGTTTATCACATCCATTGGTTGGGTTTGTAGTTTGACTTTAGGAGTTGTACTCATTTATCTGAGTTTATCTCCATCAACTGGTTAAGCTTCCAGTCCCTATGGAGCCTCTATCAATGCCTCCTATGTCACAGAGATGTCCCAATTTGTATATCAAGTCTATGCTACCTTTATTTAGTCACCATTCACCATTATGCTCTTGTTCGAAGGAAGTTGAAACCTGAGTCGGCCATTCCTCAGTTATCTTGACTTTGCATTTGGGCCATTCTCGGTACAGTTACTAGTTCATGCACCTTATGATCGAGTCCTTCCACATTATACAAATTTGCTGAGTACCTCATGCTGGATGATGGGGGATGCCTTAATGCGCTCCTTCCAGTGGATTTCATCCCATCGAATTATGATCATTTATTCTGGGACTAGAATCTAGAGTCATTTCGAGTGCCTTGAGACTTGCAGTCATCAGTGGCAAGTTCTCTCACCATCAACAATATTTGGGAATACATCAATTTCCCCTGATCGATGGATCTTCTCAAGTGTTCAACCTCAACACATTTATTCACACTTGTTAGTTTGCACTCTAGTACCTTGATTCCCATTTTCATTATCGGTGGGTGATCTTGCGTCTATTAATGGTATACATCAATGACCAGTAATCTGACGATGGACTACTATGTTCGACCTCGACACCTCTATTCACATAGTAGGACATGTACTTGTAGCGGTTTGTGTAGAAGACCTTCAAGATTGGTGGCATCTCTTATATGCTACCTCCTTGATCATGCTAGTGTTCATGAGATCTCAACTCTTGTGACTTGATTCCAGTATATGTCAGATATTTCCAGCCATTGTGGAGATCTTGATCCATTATATATCTTCAGCTATTATGGAGATCATGGTCCTTTGTAGATATTTATCATGGAGATTTTGATCTATGTATATTGTACGTGGCGATGACCACTTATGTGATATCTTGTCTCATGCATATTCATGGCCATTGTACTCTTATGTATCCGGGACTGCTATATGTATTTGCGGTTATGTGCAGAGTTGTATCATTGTACTATGTTGATTGGGTGGCTGGTCTTCCATTTGGGATCCTTCATTACTCCACTTCTAGGATGGACTTATAATGTATTTCAGCCATCGTATGACACCTCTGACCTCACACATTAGGGGGAAGCTGTTATAGCTGATTTTACCACTCCAGGTGAATCACACTTGTATGGCCTTTCCCCTGTCCCTCTGCAGACTCCTTGGACCCCTTGGACCATTTTTTGTCCTTTGATGTTTCCTAAACCATCCCTAAAAACATGTGAAAAATGATAAACGCGAATTTTAAACCCTTAATCGCGTATATACAGGAGTTTGACCCCTAAAACCGCATACATCGGGATGTGTACAAAATCCAAATCCTTTTGGAGTTTTCCTTGACATGGATCAGACTCACTTGACTCCTAGCCTTCCATATTCCTTGAGATCGCTTGGA
>LPNX011142660.1:149689-164479 GCA_001517045.1 Pseudotsuga menziesii | reverse complement strand
TATATAAGGAACTCTATGGTACATTGAAGGCATATGAGAGAATTGAGAGCAAAGAAACTATAGTCCATTGTTGCTAGAACTTATGCTTGAGTCTGCATCCTTTTGTCCCTTGGAGCACTTGTGTGTTCTTACCAAGCTTTCATTTTTCTTGTGAGCTTGCTATCGAGAGATGGAGGATTGAGGTGGTGGAGGCCCAAGTGGGGGATTCAATTTCTCTGATTCACAGACGTGCCAACAGAGGTTGTATCCATTCTAATCTCTGATTTTATATTAATAGAAATATCTTTTCCTGTCCAATAATGTATGTTTGAATGAATATTTTATCCATTGGATGTTTTCAAATTCTTATACATTGTTGATTATATATGCTATAATAGATCTAACACCAATATATATAGTATGCTTGTATTGTTTACTTGTTGTTGAGGAAGTAATCTATCAATTCAAGCTGAAGTTGGAAAGCTCAACGGGGATCTACTTCAGCCGTCTGGAATAAGGTACGAGGTCTAATCCTTTAGTGTTAGATATTTAATTTCTATTGCATATTGGAAAGGATTGATTTCTGGAGTCAAGCTATTTGTTGTGGTACGCCAAGCCATAAGAATTTATCTCCATAACACAAGGTAACTCAAGCTAGGATTTCTGGGAGGTTGAAAGACAATGTGAAATTCTCATGAAGGATGATAAGCAATGTGATATTTCTAGGTACAATAGAATGCCCTCCAAAGTATGAAGCTAGAAGGAAGTGATAGGTGAAATAGTTTGCAAGTTTTCTTCTGATATAGAGGCAAAGCAAGACAAACTCATCTAGGACGGGTAACTAAATTTATCCAAACCAATCATAGCTGCAGACAAATACACTACAGATCTATGATGATGACCATGTCATGACTACCAATGATACAATGTAGATCCATGAACAACTGTAATAGGAGGTAGGACACAACTACGGAACATACAAAGTAGATCCATGTCTCTTAACCTCAAATACGGAACACAGCCACCAAACATACAATGTGGATCCGTGTCATCACTCTAAATGATCTCCAAATGCAATCTGAGCATAGGCAATGGTGATGATGAATCCTAACCACTCAGGGTCTTTATTCCAATCCCCAACCAATACGATTCTAACCATGTGAATAGATGTATTGACGTCGAACATGGTATAAACCACTTGATTACCAATCATTGATGTCAACTATTAACAAGTGTGAGGGAAATCGCTATTGATGTCCATGATCCCCAAGGTATCTTAGTACATTCCCTCAAGTGATAATTAATTTTTTGAGGTCGAACACTTGGCATAATTTTCCAATTAGAGGTCATGGATGAAAACCTAGTGTTGAAAATGAGAAAACCTGCCATTTAGGCATGCAGGTTCAAGGTACTTTTTGGGTTTTTGGGTATAACTCCTGGATAATTATTTGAAGTCAATAGGAATAGATTTGTGACAGGAGGGCCATTATGATTCCCACATCAGTGACATGAAACTAGGAATAAAATTTGATTTGAAGTAATAGAACTGTCTCAGACATGACTAACTCTTAAGGACAAGTAAAGTTATTGATGAGTTATTTTTCTAGGAGAGACATCCTTTGAAGAATTTCGTGGCACGACACATGACTTGGCTGCATTGAATTGAATGAGAATAGAACCAGGTGTAATGCAAGGAATATGACAAAGAATTCTTTGAATTGAATCAAAGGATTTAGGTGACTCACAAAAGTGGATCGACTCGGAGACAAGCTAGAAACCCAACTGTTCAGATATGCAAATGAAGACATGTGCCATGTTCAAAGGTGGACTGTAGATTACTGTGCTGGTTCTGGTGGGTAGACCCAGGTTTACTATAATGTACCAACAACACCCCTAGCTCACTGGACCTTTCGGCAACAGATCACGAAGTGGCCTGAAGTCTCTCCCGAAGTGATTCTAATGGGTTGGCCAAAGACTCAAGTGTCTTCAACCAGGTTCTGTAGCATCCTGGGGTCTCACAGCTCTTCTTAGCCAGCGAGATCTCTCTCTGCAACATGCAGTCTCTCTTCCTCGCAAGTTCTGATAGGGAAAGGACTCCTATCGCATTGCAGTGACTCTGGCGATGCGCAACTCTCTCTTCCGCTTAACCCGCATTCTGCGCTATCTCACACAACAGATTCTCTGACATTGCGATATCATCTACTGTCAATGCGATATCCACTATAGTATGGCCCACTGTGACCCTTACTGTCCAAAGGCTATCGCACTGGGTGGAATGACTTGGCTAACCTTCAAAAAGATGTTAAACAATTTGACGTGAACTTCCATAGTTCAACACACTCTACCTCAACTATACTTACTGTTTGAATAAGTATACTGGAAACACTTTAACAAAATGACTTATTACTGTGTGAAACAGGCACTGATAACCTCATATGCAGACGCCTGATACATGTAAATCCACCTTTAACCTTCAATAATGCTGTAACTGAATGAGGACATACAGACAGTTACTAACTGAGATACAACATTCATGTAACATACAACAGATATCAACTAAGTAAACACAATCGCATGAAATAATCACGTAACACACTAGTTTTACATGGTTCACTTCTAGGGTAGAAGCTACATCCATAGAAGTGTGTTTATTATATCTTGAGAGAGTACACAGTTCTGCTGCAACCTGTTGTGCAGCTAGAGATCTTCTGGGTAACTCCGCGCTACTGCCGGGAGGCCTTCTCTCCTAGATCTCTTCTCCTTCTCTATATTGTATTCTTACAATATTCTGTCTCTCTCTCTATCTGTCAATCCCTGCAGATCATTACATACATGCTTCTATGAGCCAGCTGCTGGTTACAGTAAGATACTACAAACTGAATATAGAACCATAGCTCGACTCTATTACAATAAAAAATACTGTGAGCTAACAGACTAAATCGCTACAGGTTATCCGACTAGCTAACCTTTTTCAATACAGTTTACATCTGACTAGATAACCTTTTACAATACAAAATGCATCCCTTTATAGGTGGCCTGAAGGTCTCACCATTACAACATTGTGGGCCCGTCCCAACAGTAACCAAAAACCTTAACTAGTGACAGTCGGTGTATGTTTACTTGGAGTAGCCGCTTTCCGTCACACCACTACTCTCTGCAGTCTTCCATGCTTCTCGGCGTTGACCATGGGTACTGGGCACCGCTTCGATTTCTGTCCTTCATCTTCAATACCTCGGCCTCGTTGCCCCTTTTCCTTTATGAGGGTAGCTGAGCCCTCCTATCTTCCGCCGCTGCCTTGAATGCAGTGGGTGAGCTCTCTCCTCTTATCCGCTTCCTTTAGTGCAGTGGGTGAGCTCTCTCCTCTCGGCCACTTAGGTACTGTCGTATTCTTTGACTTCTTTGTCCCGATAGTCACAATTTTCGGCTCTGATCTGCAGCTAGAAACATGATACGACGTCATATCTTTACCTTATCTCTTATATCTTCACCAAAACTGTCTATCCACCAAAATGGCAGCTTCTCTTGTAGCTACAGGACCCTACTCCAACAGTCCTCTAACACTTACTTGTGGCTTGTCCTCGAGCCACTAACAGCGGGCATCCCCTACTGTAGCTTCTGCTTGGCTTCCTGTGAAGTCTTTGTAAGTTTTTGCCGAAGTCCTGCAACTTCTTTCTCCATAGTTTTGACACACTCTTGTGCCGATTCAAGTGTAGCTTGACTAATGTTGGAGTCTTCTATTGCATCAATTTCACCTCTGCTTGTCGTGAACTCTTTAACCTTCTGCTCAACCACCTCGACTAGCTCTTTGATTTGTTCCTGATATGGTTGATGCAGATTATTGATTTGTATCTCCTTTGCTCTCAACCGCTGTGCTTCCTGAAATGTCTCTTTATTCTTCTACAGGTCGAGTAGTGTTGATTTATTACTAGATTTACGCACCCACTCCGGTCCTTTGTTCTTTTCACTATCCTGCGATGTCCCACTAGTGGAAGCACCGCTGCAAGTCACAATGTTGACTCTTGGTTCTGGCTCTTTCTGCTCAGTAGCAATAAGCTGGATGTTCTGATGTACTGCTGGCTTAGGTTCTCTGATCTTAGATATCAAGGTAGGACATTCTTCTATAGCGTGATCGTAAGATTTGCAATAATTACATGTCGTAGTAGGGTTCTGACAGTCCCTAGCATAATGTCCCACAACTCCACAGTTGTAACAAGTGACTGGTCCATGACCACGGCCAAAGCCTTCACCATGGCCAAAGCCTCCTCCATGGCCTCGTCCTCTGAATCCTCCTCCTCTGCCAACATGAGCCGGATCATGTTGTGGTCCTGCTGCTGGATCCTGTGTCTCCGATTGGACTCTGTACAAGTCATGTTTTCTATCGACCATGAGATCATAGGCTCTGCAGGTATGGTCTTTGTGTCCTACTGACTTACAGAAGGTACAGTATAAGTTCTTAGGTGTCTGTATATATTTCTGAAGTAAAGGGCATTGCTGAGGTAGATTTCCTCTTGTTCTGCATAGTTCACACCATGGCCCTTGAGTCTGTCCTAAGGGGTTAGGAGCCCCACTTGCTAAGTATTCAAAAAATGATGGACAGTTATCTTTAGTATGGCCTTGTGCTTTATACTTGATACACCATATGTCTTGTGCAATCTCTTTTCCTTTTCTTATCTCATACATCTGTAACATGAGATTTGCTAACTGGTTTTGCAGGTTTGTCATACCTGTGCTGGTCTCAGCTAGAGGTGATGCCTCCAGTTTCATTTCCATCTCCAACGCTTCATCCTGTGTACGGAGTCTTTGCTGCATTAATGTTAGTCTGATGTGAGGGAGTAGCACTGCAATAAACCATTCCTTATGCTGCTCCGGCGCAAACTCAAAGCTGACTTGGTCTATGAGGGCTTTGAATTTCTGATCGAAGCCCCATACTGACTCTGTAGGTAACTGTTTAATGTCTTTGAGCTCTATGATACACTGCGATTCAGAGTTAGGTTTCTTAAACTCTTTGATCATGGCGGTCTAGACCTGTATAAGTGTTCTGGGTATCGCTGAGGTATACTTAATATACCATGTTAAGGCTCGTTCCCTAAGTGTGGTGAACAACTGTACAAGTTTAATATTATCATCGTGGATTCTTTTAATGGTCCACACGGCTTCACATAGAAACCAGTGCTGCTCTGGGTCTTCTTCCCCTGTACCCTTAAAGGTAGGTAACTTCATGTTATCCCCCATTCTATTTCTGTGTGGTGGATGTTGGTTTGCTGTGTTACTACCACTCAACGGTGTAGATGTAGGTGATGTAGCGGTAGTATGTACTGTATGTGAGCTACTAGATGGAGTTCCTATGGGATTGTTCTGAGTCCTGGTTGTTTTCTATGGGGTATAAGGGTGGTAAGGGATACCCCCTTCTGTTATGTCTGTGTTACTATGACTCTGCTATCTAGTATTATCTGAATTGTTTTCAAATATGGGAGATATGAAATCTACTTTATATTTCTTTCCACTACGTGTATGTCCAAGGTCATAAAAATCACTCTCAAACTCTTGTGACATCACACTTTCTTAACTTATTGGTCTGAAACTATATCCACTACTCCTTTTTCATATAATAACATCTTAATGGACAAGTTTAAAGATTTTAGGTACTTACCGTGATATCCTTTGAAGAAGTACCGCTCAGCCTTGCTGAAGCTTTTTCTCTGTTCAACTGCAAACTATGTGACGAAGCCTTCTAGCACACTCGCAAGCCAGAAGTCTACTGTCCTCATAATGGGATTATCAAGGCTCTTCATGGTCTGAATTAGCTCCGGTGTCCAGACAATGTTTCTTTTCTTTCTGAATATGCTCTGATCAGTCAACTTTGATAACCAGTTGTATAGCTCGTTTCCATAGGTCGCAAAAAATATCGTATGTATATCAGTGAAGATATGTTTTGTAACCAGTCCTCTGTACTCAGTCTAGGACTCTTGTTCTCTTGTTCTACAAACTCTTTCTCCTTAGACCCAACCCACTGGTTGAGTTCGTCTTTAGTAGGATGCCAACAGAACATTAGCTCTGTAATGTGTTCAAAGCCGGCAATGGAACCCTTTGTTGGTTCTGGTGGGAAGACCCGGGTTTACTGTAATGTACCAACAACACCCCTAGCTCATTGGCCCTTTCGGCGACAGACCGCGGAGCGGCCTGAAGTCTCACCCGAAGTGATTCTAATGGGTTGGCCAAAGACTCAAGTGTCTTCGACCAGTTTCTGTAGCATCCTGGGGTCTCGCAGCTCTTCTTAGCCAGCGAGATCTCTCTCCACGATGTACAATCTCTCTTCCTCGCGGGTTCTAACAGGGAAAGGACTCCTATCGCATCGCAGCGACTCTGGTGATGCGCAACTCTCTCTTCCGCTTAACCCGTTTTCTGCGCTATCTCACACCGTAGCTCCTCTGACGGTGCGATATCGTCTACTGTCAATGCGATATCCACTATAGTATGGCCCACTATGACCCTCACTATCCAAAGGCTATCACATTGGGTGGAATGACTTGGCTAAACTTCAACAATATGTTAAACACTCTGACGTGAACTTCCATAGTTCAACACACTCTACCTCAACTATACTTACTGTTCGAATAAGTATACTGGAAACACTTTAACAGAATGACTTATTACTGTGTGAAATAGGCACTAATAACCTCATATGCAGACGCCTGATACATGTAAATCCACCTTTAACCTTCAATAATGCTGTAACTGAATGAGGACATACAGAAATTTACTAACTGAGATACAACATTCATGTAACATACAACAGATATCAACTAAGTAAACACAATCGCATGAAATAATCACATAACACACTGGTTTTACGTGGTTCACTTCCAGGGTAGAAGCTACATCCACAGAACTGTGTTTATTATATCTTGAGAGAGTACACAGTTCTGCTGCAACCTGTTGTGCATCTAGAGATATTCTGGGTAACTCCGTGCTACTGCCGGGAGCCCTTCTCTCCTATATCTCTTCTCCTTCTCTATATTGTCTTCTTACAATATTCTCTCTCTCTCTCTCTCTCTCTCTCTCTCTGTGTCAATCCCTGCGGATCGTTACATACATGCTTCTATGAGCCAGCTGCTGGTTACAGTAAGATACTACAGACTGAATACAGAACTAGAGCTCGACTCTATTACAATATAAAATTCTATGAGCTAACAGACTAACTTGCTACAGGTTATCTGACTAGCTAACCTTTTTCAATACAGTTTACATCTGACTAGCTAACCTTTTTCAATACAGTTTACATCTGGCTAGCTAACCTTTTACAATACAAAATGCATCCCTTTATAGGCGGCCCGAAGGTCTCACCATTACAACACTGTGGGCCTGTCCCAACAGTAACCCAAAACCCTAACTAGTGACAGTCGGCGTATGTGTACTTGGAGTAGCCGCTTTCTGTCACACCACTGCTCTCTGCAGTCTTCCATGATTCCCGGCACTGACCATGGGTACTGGGTGGCGCTTCCCTTTCTGTCCTTCATCTTCAATACCTCGGCCTCATTTCCCCTTTTCCTTTATGAGGGTAGTTGAGCCCTCCTGTCTTCTGTCGTTGCCTTGAATGCAGTGGGTGAGCTCTCTCTTCTCAGCTGCTACCTTTAGTGCAGTGGGTGAGCTCTCTCCTCTTGGCCACTTAGGTACTGCCATCTTATTTGACTTCTCTATCCCAATAGTCACAGTTTTCGGCTCTGATCTGTAGCTAGAAACATGCTACGACGTCGTATATTTACCTTATCTCTTATATCTTCACCAAAACTGTCTATCCGCCAAAATGGCAGCTTCTCCTGTAGCTGCGGGACCCTACTCCAACATACTGCCATAAAAATAAATGAAAACCATTTCCCTTTCCTTTAATTTCACCATATCGAAAGGTGAGTGCCTCTTTTCATTTTTACGAGTCCAAAGAGGGTTACAAACACTCGTTAAATCTCATCAAATGATGAGTCCATTCTCATATTTTTCACAAAACTGAGAAAGGAGGGGTTCGTTCCCAAATAGGGTCTTTCATCGTTTGGTTTTACGATTCCGATGGAAGCAAAATCAATTATTGTTTCATATTTAGAGACTCTTAAATGACTAAGAAGACTCCAAAAGGTCCTTTTTTTCATAAATAAGGCTAGTTGGTCCAAAAAAGAGATAACCTAGCCCTAACTAGTCGATTGTTCTGATTCTTTTACAAGCGTGAACGTAACAAGTTTGCTTGGTAATATTTTTGTGTTTTGAGGAGACTGAAAAGAGCTTAAATATAACTCCTGAACTAGGTTCCTTTTTCCTAATCCACTTTTAATGAGTCTTAAAAAGTGAAAAAGTAGACTCGACACCTTTCTACTGAAATTTTAATGAGCATTTAAAAAGTGTATAACGATGCTCAATACTTTTTCATTCTTTCTCTAATATCGAAAAAGACAAAAAAGCTTACATCGTAGCCATAAGCCAATATTGACCTGAAAAACTACAAAAAACACCATTAAAATCCTTTTTACCAAAGCTATATAAAATAAAAAGTAAAAACCCACTTTCAATGAAATAATTTGGATTTCAAAATAAATAAATTATAATGAATTTTTGAAAACTCCAAATATTCTATAAATAGAAAGAGTAGGTAAAAATTATTTACCATTTTATTTTTACGATTTGAGAGTTTTGGTAGTTCGATTTGATAGGAAGAGTTCTCACCGGTGTTTTTGCAAGGGTCCTTCATTCATTGTTCCTTCATTCTTCGTGGAAGAGGTAAGTGTCTTGATATTTTCCCTTGGATGCTAAAAAAATGTCATTTTATTTCCTCTTCCATTGTTCAATTCATGTTCATAAAATGATTTCTTAATTGTTGTAAAGACAAGAATTAAAGTAAATTGTTAATTCAAAATGGTAAATAGGAAATCGACCATCTGAATAGGGTTTTTTTATTGGTTTTTAAAGCCAAAATTTTCTCACTGTAGGTTTTTTAGCCATCGGGCAGAGCATGCGACAGTGCTCTGTCCACAGCTGACAGGTGGTCGGCGCTCTACGAGACATAGACAACATCATCGTCAGTGCTCTGTGGGTGAAGGGTATCAGTGCCGCTGTAAGGAATATGAAAAAAAAACCCTAATCTACCAAAAACCAAATTTTATACTTATTTCTTACTTCAAAATTTGTCATTTTTAAATGTTTTCCTCCTTTCAAACATGATATTGTTTCTAATTACAAAATTCATGTGTTACAGGTGCATCATGGTGATTTGGAAGGAAAGAGAACATGAAGTTTCGTACAACCAGATTTCCAATGATCCAACCACTATGGATGCTCTACGGAACTACAGGCTTCTGATATACTTGCGGGTACCCGGTATGAAAGCACATATCTGATTGTTAGAGTATATCATAGGGATGTGGGATCCCAACCTAGAGAATTTTGTGGTGGGAGTCCATATCCTACCCATAGAGGTTGAGGATATCTATTTTTTGACTGTATTGTCCATGAGGGGAAGCCCAACAGTTCTATCTGGGTCACGAGGAGGAGAGACCTCCATGGATGATATTATTAATAAGCATTGTGTGCTAGGTACAGAGTCTCAATCTGGGAAGCTATGGATCAAGTCCATAGTAGATTTCCCTTTGAGGACATTGGTGTATACTATCGAAAAAGTGGCAGGAAATAGGTCTTTCCACCTTACCACTAGATCACATATGCTATATTATTTGAAGTGTATGGAGCTATTGAGCCTCATTTTGTTATCATTTTTGGCAATTAAATAACATATTTAAACACATATTTTATTCCCTTTAGTATGTTTTATGTCATATAGATCGTTATTTCGTCACAAGGTAAGAACAAATTTGATGTTATTATAGTTATGGTTATCAATATCATTTTTATGATTCTATTAACTCAAAACTATGTTATTTAAAGAATTTTTAAATGTATTATCTCATATGTATATTTGTTTGCAGATTTTATAGTTCATTTGGAAAAATTGACAATAAAATGTATTCAACCTTCCTTTCGCACCATACATCCAGCTCATGATCTAGCTTGACGTTCAACTCATCATCCAGCCACTGCATGAGAGTCGTTGATCATTTACCATGTGTGCCCTAGATTGACGCACTATACATCCAATTCACAATGCAATGTTCCATTTAGCTCGCTGTTCAGCTTGCTTATCAGCCTGCGCGGTGTCCATAATCAGTTTAGGAATTTAAAACATGAAATAGTTTGTAAGTCTCCTCAGCTCGCCATCACACCAACCATCTTTGTGCTGGACCGATGGATTTAACTCATCCTCTGGAAGGATCGCCACCTAGCTACTCATTACCCTACGCATTTAAGGGATAGAATGGCCTACGTTTTGAAATACTGACTGTGTTTCCGCCCTTGCTCTCCACAACACCACCAGTTTGCATGCTCACACTGATAAGGGACTTGCATTCCAGAAAATCACTATTGTGTACAAACCCACGCTCAACACCAATCCATCCTCCATGACAAGGAAGGGATTCACGCCACGATGAAGAGGATTTTCCCACCATGATCATGCTGAATGAAGAGCCATACCATGCATTGGTTACAAATCAATCCTGTGCTTTAAATATTGCCTAAAATTAGAGAGCAGTCGACCTTTAGGGTTGAATTGCTCATCTCTTATGTAAAACTATATATATATCAGTCTCTGAATGAAGAGAAAGTTAGTTAGTTAGCCAGAGTCAGTCATAGTTTTTATAAGCACTGCAATTATGTTTTTAAAGATTGAATAAAGAGCTGTATACATTGCTGTTAAAGATCGTGTTTGAGTAGGAGTTAGCAGACTTCACCCTTGATTGTTGAGAGGGCCCCTCATTAACCCTGAGGTTCATTAGCTTAGTTTTAATTTAGTTCTTTCTTTTCTTTTTTAGTTAATCTAGTTTAATCTTCAGTTTGTTTTCATTAGATGTTATTTTATTTCATGTATTGTATTAACTTAGTTTTCTTTTAGTAATTAAACAAGTATTTTATTTCTTGTATTGCATTAGTTTGGTTTTATTTCAGTAATTAAATAAGTAGATGTGTGCATAGCTTTAATTTCAGTCATTTGCTTTCAGTCTTTTGTTCTTAGTTAGTTGTTTTTATTTAGTCATTTTAGTCCAGTATTGCTTTCAGTTTTTAGTTTCATACAAGTAGAGTAGTTTATTTCCATTTGAGTTTAGTTTTGGTTAGTTATGATTTGATTTAAGTAGAATAGTTTGTTTTAATTTGAATGTAGTCTTGTTTATATAGAATAGTTTGTTTTCATTTAAATTCGGTTTTGTTTATTTATTTATTTTGTGATGAATTTGTTTAGAGTAATTTCCAGTTTGTTCAAGTTAATTCTAGTTTATTAATTAGTTTACAAAGAAATGTTTTCTTCTTGTTTAAGAATTAGTTTGAAGTTAATTTGTTAATTAAGTAGGTTTGTTTATTAATTCCATGCATTAGGTTTAGAACTACATAAATTCAGCTAAAGAATTAGTTCATTTAGGTTAGTTTTTACTATTTTTACTGTACGGACTGCCTTTCAGACTATCTGTCTAGTCTGCCATTCAGTCACCCTTTACAGACCTACTGTTCAGTCTGTAATTTAAACCTTGGTTTTGTTTTTACTATTTTTATGCATTTTTAAGATTGTTTCTAGTTTTGTTTTGTCAATCTTTGGATTATGTTTGTAATTGGTAGTTTTATTTAAGCATTTCAATTAAAGTTTGGTTGTTTTAAGTTACTGATTAAGGTTTTATCATTTTTCTTTTACATATGAATTAAGTTGTTTTTATTTCCTTGAATATTAAATACTGATTTTGTTTTAGTGTTGTTTTATGTCATGGTCATCTTCGTTTGCAAACAGAGTTTAGGGTTAGATGTACTATTTTTAAGAGGAAGTTAAGTTATTTGTAATCATAGGAATCATTCTTGTTTTTATGTGTGTACTGAAAAATAAAGTTTAAATATCTGTATTAAGTTTTCTAGTTGTTTCTGTTTATTATCTTTATTAAGTTTTCTACTTGCTTTTTCAGTTTTCTATCCCTTTTAAGATAAGTTGTCTTTTTACCCCATCCTTCCAGCTTAAGGAGTAGTTAGTTGGTTATTTGTCAATTTAGTTTTTATAATTTCTTTTTATGTATGAGTTAGTTTCTGAAGTTATTGTTTATGTCTTTCTTTTCAGCAGATGTTTAGAATTTGATATTCCCGTCCAACCCAATTTTTTAGATAATTTTAGGAGTTTGACTCGGTTTTTTATCTTTCGATCTTTTGTTTATTAGAATATCTCTATGACACCCTATGATTCTTTTTACCTTTACATATATTTTGTATCAACTCTAAGCTTACCAACCCCAGTTGATAATTAAATATTAGGTGAATTAATCTAGGCATTATAACACCCAACATTTTTGGCGTCGTTGCCGGGGATTTGTTTCATAAGGTAGAATAAATAGGGTTCCTTTATGAAGTTTAGATAGATATATAGATTACCTTTATATTACACAACAAGAGGGAGGGGATAACAGTAATACGCAAAGATGACTTCACTACGGAATTTTCGTGGTGTATCAGCCAGACACATCCACTATAGTGGGGTGCCCCAAAGCCTTGTTGTGCCTTTGTTCTTTTTGTAAGTGTGTTATTTTTTGCATTTGTCATATACTTTTTTTTCTTCTTTCGATCTTTTGTTTATTAGAATATCTCCACGAAACCCTAGGATTATTTTTACCTTTGCATATATTTTGTATCAAATCTAAGCTTACCAACCCGGTTGATAATTAAATATTAGGTGAATTAATCTAGGCATTATAACACCCAACATTTTTGGTGCCATTGCTCGGGATTTGTTTCATAAGGTAGAATAAATAGGGTTCCTTTATGAAGTTTAGATAGATATATAGATTACCTTTATATTACACAACAAGAGGGAGGGGATAACAGTAATACACAAAGATGAATTCACTACGGAATTTCCGTGGTGTAAGAGCCAGACACATCCACTATAGCGGGGTTCCCCAAAGCCTTGTTGTGCCTTTGTTTTTTTTGTAAGTGTGTTATTTTCTGCATTTGTTATATACTTGTTTTTCTTCTTTCGATCTTTTGTTTATTAGAATATATCCACGACACCCTAGGATTATTTTTACCTTAGCATATATTTTGTATCAACTCTAAGCTTACCAATCCCGGTTGATAATTAAATATTAGGTGAATTAATCTAGGTAGTATAACACCCAACATTTTTGGCGCCGTTGCCGGGGAGTTGTTTCATAAGGTAGAATAAATATGGTTCCTTTATGAAGTTTAGATAGATATATAGATTACCTTTATATTACACAATAAGACAGAGGGGATAACAATAATACGCAAAGATGACTTCACTAGTACGGAATTTCCGTGGTGTAACAACCAAACACATCCACTATAGTGGGGTGCCCCAAAACCTTGTTATGCCTATCCCCTCCCTCTTGTTGTGTAATATAAAGGTAATCTATATATCTATCTAAACTTCATAAAGGAACCCTATTTATTCTACCTTATGAAACAAATCCCCAACAACGACACCAAAAATGTTGGGTGTTATAATGCCTAGATTAATTCACCTAATATTTAATTATCAACCGGGGTTGGTAAGCTTAGAGTTGATACAAAATATATGCAAAGGTAAAAAAATATTTAGACACTTAGGAGTTAGTTAAGATCAACTTGTGTAATATATCCGTTAGGTAAAAGTGTGTTTTTTTAGTATGCATTTGTAAATATTCTAATCCAACTGTCACGATATGTTCTAGACATAGAGTGATTTGACGGTTCAACATCTCTTAGATCATACCTACCATTGATCTGTGGCTTAACACCCGATTGGTCTATGATCTCTATTTAAAGAGCATAAAGGGTCATTGGCTAGTTGACTGATTATGAGAAGCTCATGTAACTTTCTTTCTTTTGCATAATAAATTGCTCCAAGTAGCTATTTGGCTAGGGCCATGGACTGTTTCCCTCTCGAGGGTTTTAACCACGTGAAAAACATCGATGTGTTGATATATGATCTATTTGTGTGAAGTGATTTCTCAAGGTGTTCAATATTTTGAGAGTACCCTATGTACCTGAACATGGTATTAGAGCTTTTATGAAGAGTCGCTTTCAGTTTTGATTAAGATCTGGAACTAGTGTTGCCGAAACTTTGAAAGGATTTATGGTTATAGATTTTATGTGCATTTTTGGCCTATAGGAGCTGTTCCATTGTGTTTGGAGCGCTGTTTCCATTGGAAAATAGTTTTTGTTTCACCAAAAACCATTTCCGTTTACTCCAGAAACACCCATTTCGACAAATCTGAAGGTATAATGTTACCGTGACGGATTTGTTTTTTGTAAATCTCTCATATTTTATCAGTTTATTATTAGATATTTTTTATTTTTGTCTCATACTGTTGCCTTCCTTGACTGCGTATGCTCTTTTTCATGCACCTTTCACGATTGCGTCGAATAAAAAATAACAAGGGGAAGTTGAAAACATAGGCTTTCCGGGTAAGCTAACCAAGATCTAACCCCATTGTGTGGAAAAGTTTTTTTTGTTTTTGTTTCTTTTTTTTTTTGTGATTTACAGGAAAATAAAGCAAGCATGGAGAATGAGAAAGAAGAGTAAAAAAAAAAAAAACCCCTTCCTCTTTCCATTATTTTATGTACCTTTTAAACTTAGCTCACTTGGTCTAAAGTTGCTTTATTACTTAATAGGTCTTGAGTTCAAGTCTTATTAAGCTACTTTTTAGTGCATGCAATTTCTATTTTGAAGTTACTCTATTGTAACAG
>LPNX011142660.1:129552-144980 GCA_001517045.1 Pseudotsuga menziesii | reverse complement strand
CCGACGGTTCAACTTCTCTTAGATCATACCTACCATTGATTCGTGGCTTAACACCCGATTGGTCTATGATCTCTATTTAAAGAGCATAGAGGGTCCTTGGGTAGTTGATTGATTATGAGAAGCTCATGTAACTTTCTTTCTTTTGCATAATAAATTGCTCCAAGTTTCTATTTGGTTGGGGCCATGGACTGTTTCCCTCTCGAGGGTTTTAACCACATGACAAACATCGATGTGTTGATATGTGATCTATTTGTGTGAAGCAGTTGCTCAAGGTGTTCGATCTTTTGGGAGTACCCTGTGTACCCGAACACCTAGGATTATTTTTAAATTTGCATATATTTTGTATCAACTTGAAGCTTACCAACCCCGATTGATAATTAAATATTAGGTGAATTAATCTAGGCATTATAACACCCAACATTTTTGGCGCCGTTGCTAGGGAGTTGTTTCATAAGGTAGAATAAATAGGGTTCCTTTATGAAGTTTAGATAGATATATAGATTACCTTTATATTACACAAAAAGAGGGAGGGGATAACAGTAATACGCAAAGACGACTTCACTACGGAATTTCTGTGGTGTAACAGCCAGATACATCCACTATAGTGGGGTTCCCCAAAGCCTTGCTGTGCCTTTGTTTTTTTTGTAAGTGTGTTATTTTCTGCATTTGTCATATACTTGTTTTTCTTTTTTTTTGAACAGGTGCATCTGTTATAATAGGCACCCCTAAATTCAACAACAATAGTATAGCATAAGTTTCCTTTAATTTAGTTTTCTTTTCATGAGCAGACTTAGAGATCCACACGGTAAATTTATTAAGACAGGAAAAAATATCAACATTATTACTAACTCTTCCAGGGGATGTAATACCCCAACTACTAACTCACCATAAAGGTATCAAAAAACACCTAAAGGGAGTAATTCTGCTTGGAAACCTATAGAAACTCTTCCAAGAGATATTACCAGGGGAACCATAGAAGGAGAAGGAACCTTGACCGGAGGTCCTAAGGAACTCATTTCAGAAGAAATTCAGAAGGATCAACCATTAGTAACCTCTAGTTATCCATTAGTCACAAAACTAAAGGATACGCCATTTTCACTAGTAGGAAGTCCGAACTTTGTTGACCTTGTTGATCCTAAGTAGGTAAAATCCCTCTTTCGAATCCCCATAGATACAGTTATCTCACAAGTTGAGACATCCATAGTAGAACCTACTCTCCCTCTAGGGTTCAATAAGAAAATGGTTGACCAGAGGAAGATCTCTCCCGAAACAGAGCATTGGGACACTCCATTATCACCTCGAAAGGATCTTCCTAGGTATATTTATATTAAAAACATAGCCTATATGGAGGGGCCCGGAGAGAACAAAGATCGTAACGAAGTTATAAATAATGAAGGAGAAGGAGAAAATCAAACTGAGGCTACCTTCAGGTTTCCTATCCTAGATACTATACTGGATGTAAATATGAAAACCATCCCTCCTTCTTCTCTGCCTACTTTTTATGGAAAAAGTAATGAGGACCTGGACACATTTTTGTTCAATTTTGATATTCTCTATAGGAGCTATAATTACCTACAAGATGCTCACAAACTAAAACTCTTTCCCACTACATTGAAAGATTTTTCCTTGCGATGGTTCATGGGATTAGGTGAATCCACTAGCAGGACTTGGGATGACATGAGAACCTCATTCTTGCGAAAGTATCAAGAATACTTCAAACCTAAAGACTCTAAACACGATATATTCAAGATACAACAACTTGAATATGAAATCCTAGAAGACTATCTCGAAAGATTCATTTATACCTTTCATAAATCATAATATCATGACCTTCGAGAAGATGCAGTACGTACACTTTTTCTCAAAGGAATCTCTGAAGACTTGATAGATATTCTTAATATCATGGAAGCTGGCGATATTTCTAGTAATAATTTTGCACAAATCAGTGAGATGTGTAAAAAATATTCTAGAAGTAGGGGGAAAGTTGGGAAAAACTTTCAAGAGCCTTGTAGTAGAAATATAAGAGGAAATGTTCCTAGTTCAAGAGGAGTTACAAGGATGGAATTAGGTAACCTATTGGAGAATTTTAAGACTGACATCTTAGGAGCCATGGGTTCTCAATTATATGATTTACAAGCCAAGAAAAGGCAAGATGAAGAACAGGAAGCAATGATTATTTTCTATCCAAGGTGTAGAAAAAAACATCCCCAAAGGGAATGTCCGTTAAACAATATTTCTATATGTCACATCTATATAGAGGAACATCCAACAGATAACTGTCCCTCCTTTCCTGGATTGCAAGCCATTTATAAGAGTGGAGATGTAGGTAAAACATATAGGAGGCCTCCTTAGCAATCTAGAGATCAACCAATATACCAGAATTTTCCACCACAATCCCCACCCTATTACTCTTCATACTAACAGCCCCAACAATGGAACAATCTTAGTTGGCAGAGTTGGCCACCTCAGTATCCTCCTCCTCAATTTCCACAGCAACAATATTGGTGACAAGGGTGTAGACGACATCCATATCCTCAGTCACAACCTATCCCTCTACCTAGTCATTCTTATCCTCATCATCAATCAAATTTCCAGCAGCATTCACCTGGATTTGTACCTCCAGTTCCTCTCATTACACAACAACCTCATCACTTCCAGAATAGAAATCCTCCGTGATCAACATTATTACCTGCACAACCAATACCTAACCCTAATAATAAGCCAACTCAAGCTCTTAATAATATTGAGTTGTGAACTCTTCCATCCTACCTTGTTTCGACTGTACCTATACATGAGATTCAATTACGGTCTGGAAGAGTTGTTAATGATAAACCTAGAATGTCAGTCATCATTTGTGAGGAAAATGATGAAGAAGAAGATTCAAATTATCCCGTGAATGATGCCATTTTGGAGGGTGTGAATATTTTAGAAGTTCCAGTACCTACCCGTCCTCCCCAAGAACTTATTCAGAACAAATAATTCCTCCATTTCTAGAAACACTAATAATAGAAAAACATGTAGTTCACTCTGAGTATGATATCTTGAATGAATTAAAGCATATGTGTATTAAAATACCATTATTACAAGATATTAAAGACATACCAATTTACAGTAAGGTGATAAAGGAATTATGCATTAAACGCCCAGGGAAGAAACAAAAAGGCCCCCTTACAATTCATGTCATAGGAGAGGTCTGAATATATGACAGATCAATCCCAGATTACAAAATATACAAATCCAAGATCCCCAGTAGTGATTGTAATCATAAATAATACCACCATAAGTAACACATTAATAGATTTAGGATCAACCATCAATATGATGACCACCGTAGTTTTAGAATTTTTACAGTTGGGACAATTTCTTCGACCTACCCCGCCCATCTTGGAACTAGTAGACCATACTATGGTAAATCCTGTTGGAGTCCTGGACAACATTATTGTATCAGTAGATTCATGGGAATACCCCGTCGACTTCATGGTCATAGAATAAAAGGATCCTTCTAAAGGATATCCTATCATCTTGGGAAGACCATGGTTAGCTAATACCAATGCTTTTATAGGATGTAGGGATGGGGAGATGACCATTTCCAATGGGTTGTCTACCCAAAGACTTATTTGATATCCCCCAACACAACCAATAACTGAAAATTCCCGGTGGTTAAATTTTTCCTTTGGGGACGAAGATTTTGATGACCTTTACTTTCGTAGTGATTTTTCCTGGGCATTGCAGGAGCAAACTACTGAGAATGTATTGAATCAATTTATTTCCTCCACCACTAGTATATTTTTTCCTCAGTCGTTTGCTAAATTTGATCAAATATTTGGAGATGAGTTTGAAGAAACTATAGCTCTCTCAATGTTTAAAGAAGCACCTTGTGTCTTCACCATCGAAGAGCATACAAGACCTTTCACCATACCTTGTGAAGTTGGTCCTGAAAAATTTCTACACATAAATGTAGGATTAAGTGAAGATAAAAAATCTCAACTACTTAAGGTTCTTAAAAAAAAATCCAGAGCATTTGCACGGGAATACACTGATATGAAGTGTATATGCCCTGACACTTGTATTCACCAAATTTATATGGATCCAAATATTCCACCTTTAAGACAGCCTCAGATGATGATGAATCCTGCTTTGAAGGAGATAGTAAAAGAAGAATTACAAAAACTCCTTACCGTTGGTTTCATCTATCCTATTTCCGATAGAAAATGGGTGTCTCCTCTAGTAGTAGTTCCAAATAAAGTTACAGGGAAATGGTGTATTTGTGTTGATTTTAGGGAACTAAATAAGCCACTCTTAAAGACTACTTTCCTTTTCCCTTTATTGAGCAAGTATTAGATACCTTGTCAGGTAAGTAGTATTTTTCCTTTCTTGATGGATATAGTGGATACAATGAGATCCTAATATAACCTGAAGATCAGGATAAGACCACTTTTACATGTCAATGGGGGACATTTGCTTATCAATTTTTTCCATTTGTCTTATGTAATGCACCCACTTCTTTTCAGCGAGAAGTCTTAGGCATATTTTCCGATCTTATATTACATGAATATGTTGATGTATACATGGATTATAATACAACCTATGGTAATACTTTTCAAGAATCTCTTGACAACCTTGAGAAAGTTTTGATCTGATGTCAAGAGATAAACTTAGCTCTTAGTCATGAAAAGTGTAAAATGTTACTGATAGAAGGTATAGTTCTAGGACACCATATTTCTTCTCAAGGAATTAAGGTAGACCCTGCTAAGATCAAAGTAATAGTTGGCCTTCCCTCTCCAAAAACCTAGAAGGAGGTAAGAATATTTTTGGGTCATGTAGGCTATTATCACCGTTTTATTGAAAACTTTACAAAGATAGCTGCACTGATGTTTAAATAGCTCACAAAATATGTAGAGTTCCAATGGATAGAATCTTGTCAAAATAATTTTGAGATTTTAAAATCTAAACTATCAGTAGCACCAATACTTAGGGGCCTTGACTGGACCCTTCCGTTTGATATATTTACCAATGCTTCCGATATGGCCATAGGAGGAGTCCTAGGCCAAAAATAAGGACAATCACCTTATGCCATCTATTTTATTAGCAAAAATATTTATCCCGCCGAATTAAACTATACCGTTACTGAGAAAGAATTTTTGGTAGTAGTTTATGCTATTAATAAATTCCATCATTATATTACAGGTATAATTTTTTTGTGCGCACCGATCACTCTGCCATTAGATTGTTAATGAATAAGCCAATCACCAATGGTAGAGTTACCTGGTGGATTCTCCTATTGCAAGAATTTAATATTACCATTATTGATAGACCTGGTAAAGAAAACTTAGTAGCAGATTTTATTTCTCGTATGCAACGCGATAATGATATTGAACCTATTGATGATACTTTTCATGACGAACATCTATTTGTTGTATCTATTCAAACCCCTTGGTTTTCTGATATTGCAAACTATATAGATACTGGAAAATTACCACACCATTTGATTCCATATGAGAAACGCCGCATAATAGTACAAAGATCTAACTTTTCTTGGGTTGATATTGACCTCTTTCGCATTGGCCCAGATATTATTATTAGAAGATGTGTGTGAGAGGATGAAATGACAGACATCCTCCGAGCATGCCATGATGGACTATGTGGAGGCCAGTTTTCGGATAAACGGACAACATACAAAGTACTGCACTCTGGTTATTACTGGCTAAGCATTTTTAAGGATGCTGCCAAGTACGTTAAAGGATGTGATAGTTTTCAAAGGATGGGTAGACCCAAAACATCAAACCAAATGCCTTTACAGCCACAGGTCATGATTGAGCCTTTCTAAAAATGGTCTCTTGATTTTGTAGGACCAATCTCTCCCTTGTCTCATAAAAAGAAATATATCTTGGTTTGTACAGATTATGTTACCAAATGGGTAGAAGCTAAATCTTTATTTAAGGCTACAAAGAAATATGTAGTAGAATTCATATATGAAGAAATATTTACTTGGTTTGGTGTACCCAGAGAAATTATCACAGACTAAGGTACCGAATTCACTTCCAAATTAATGCAAGAGCTCACTACGAAGTATGGTATCTGGCATTGTAAGTCGTCACCTTACCATCCTCAAGCTAATGGCTAGGTAGAATCGACCAATAAAGTATTAGAAGCTATTTTAACCAAGACCATTCAATTACATCATAAGGATTGGGTGGATAGACTTCCTGAGGCTTTATGGGCCTATAGAATAATATGGAGAAATACTACCGGACATACCCCCTATGAGTTAGTATATGGAAAGAAAGTCCTTTTACCTATTGAATTTCAAGTTAAAATCTTTAGTATGGCAGCACAATTAGGTATGGATTTGGATGAAGCACAGAAACATGAATCCTACAGATTAATGAATTAGATGAAATTAGACAAGATGCACTCCAAATAACCATGCTAATATAGAGTTAGCGGAAGAAATGGCATGATAAATTTATCAAGCAAAAGAAATTTAATATTGGAGATTGGGAATTACTATTCAATTCACCATTCAAAAACTTTAAAGGAAAATTAACTACCCATTGGTTGGGCCCTTATGAGGTAGTTACAGCTTTTGACAATGGATCAGTAAAAATTAAACCAATTTATGGATCAGAATTTTCCTTTATAGTGAATGGAGATAGACTTAAGCTTTATCATCAACCAACATCCAAACAAGATTTCGTACAAAATGTTTTACAACATAGAGAAATGGAATTGATTGAAGAGGAGGTTATTCCTTCTCCTCCTGATCCATGAAATCATTTTGGTTTATTATCATTTGTATAGATAGATATGTTTTTGCTTCTATGAATAAATGAGATTCAAATTGCATGTGACTCTTCTTCTTTCTACGTTTTTATGAATAAATTGAATCATTTAAAAACAAGAAGCTTGATAAATTCAAGCAAACCCATCGGGGTACTGAACAGGTTCGCTGGAAGCGGGACTATACTTGCATGTTACCAAGATAAACCGGCCGGGGTACTGAACAGGCCTGTTGGAAGTGGAGAAATATCGGGTAAAGAGGTCTGGTTAATGCACTACTATGCACATGATTTGTAAAATAATGATCATATACACGAAATTTTTGAAAAACTATTATAAATAAAATATTAAGGCCCATTCTCTTTACTGTCACTTGAGAATCGCTGTAAGTTGGGCTTGGACCTGGCTATCTAATTCACTCAATACCTAGGATGTTATTATCCTAGAAATGGGACCCATAGTTACATCTCTCACACACTTCAGGGTAAACTTAAAGTATTTGATGATGACAAGATATCTTTACAATGAGGCATAGATTCCTACTTTTCCTATGGAATTGTTTCAATTATATTATTATCTCTTTCTATGGTCTTTCTCTGCACTGTTATTTTTCGTAAATATACATCTCTGAATCACCTTCCTTAACTAGTTAATTTTTCTTTTCTTTATAAAATAATGACAACATACTTGCACTTTTCTTTATCGAAAATAACCTATTCTTCTCCTTTGCATGAGGACATGCCATATCCTTGGTTTGGGGGAGGATTAGGAAGATTTAGAACAAAATACTTGTCTGCTTTTATATTTTTATGACAAAATTACTTATCTCTGACAAATGATAAAGTGTTTTCAGGTTATAACATGAAGAATGTTTTTACAGAAAAATATGAAGAAATTTGATGGAAGACTTTACAAAGGATCTGACTAATGGTTTAGATAAAGGTATGAATGAGATATTGTGGTATTATAGCATGGATGATTAAAATTTCTCAACCAAAATTTTCTTCTTGAATATAGTTTTATTTCTGTATGGATGCTTTGATCTTAAATTTTCTTTTGTTATCATTTTACTATTAGCATGTTTTTATCTAAATACACATGAAAACTCTTTTTCTTGAATGTCATTTATGCATTTGCGATATATGTTCAAGCTGTCCAAAGTTTTACCTTGGACATGGTTGAAGTTGTTATACACTTTATAAATTTATTCATCAAATGCATATTATTGTTCAAAGGTACATATCTTGAATTCTGCTATAATAGTATGGTCTCCTAAGAAATCTAAATCTTCTACTATTCCATCATCATTTTTTGTATTTTGACATAAATTAAATATTCCTTTATAAGATTAAAGTTTAAATTCTTTCTTTCATTCACCAAGTAGAAGGTAGTTACTGGCACAACTTTTCATTCTTCCTTAATCCTTTTTCTTTTTGCTCAGTGGGACCTCACATTTCTCTAGTTAGAGGGAATGTTGAGCCTCATTTTGTTATCATTTTTGGAAATTAAATAACATATTAAACACATATTTTATTCCCTTTAGTATGTTTTATGTCATACAGATCATTATTTCAGCATAAGGTAAGAACAAATTTGATGTTATTATAGTTGTGGTTATTAATATCATTTTTATGATTCTACTAACTCAAAACTATGTTATTTAAAGCATTTTTAAATGTATTATCTGATATGTATATTTGTTTGCAGATTTTATAGTTCATTTGGGAAAACTAATAGTAAAATGTATTCATCCTTCCTTTCGCACCATACGTCCAGCTCACGATCCAGCTTGGCGTTTAGCTCGTCATCTAGCTGCTGCACGAGATTCTATGATCATTTACCATGTGTTCCCTAGATTTAAGCACTATACATCCAACTCACAGTGTAGTTTTCCCTTTAGCTCACTATCCAGCTCGCTTATCAGCTTGCGTGTTGTCCATAATCAGTTTGGGAATTTAAAACATGAAATAGTTTGTAAATATCCTCAACTCGCCATCACGCCAACCATCTCTGTGCTGGATCGATGCATTTAAGTCATCCTCTGAAAGGATCGCCACCTATATACTCGTTATCCTGTGTGTTTAAGGGATAGAACAACCTACATTCCAGAGGACTAAATGTGTCCCTGCCAAGCTCTCCACAACACCACCAGTCTACACGCTCACACTGATAAGGGACCTGCATTCCAGAAATTCGTTGTTGTGTACAAACCCACACTCAACACCAATCCATCCTCCACACCAAGGAAGAGATTCAAGCCATGATGAAGAGGATCTTTCCACCACGATCACGTTGAATTAAGAGCCATACCATGCATTGGTTGCAAATCAATTATGTGCTTTAAAGATTTCCTAAAATTGGAGAGCAGTCGAACTGTAGGGTCAAATTGCTCACCTCTTATGTAAAACTATATATATATCAGTCTCTGAATGAAGAGAAAGTTAGTTAGTTAGACATAGTCAGTCATAGTTTTTATAAGCACTGTAATTTTGTTTATGAAGATTGAATAAAGAGTTGTATGCATTGCTATTAAAGATCACGTTTGAGTAGGAGTTAGCAGACTTCACCCCTGATTGTTGAGAGGGCCCCTCATCAACCAAAGGTTCATTAGCTTAGTTTTAATTTAGTTATTTCTTTTCTGTTTTAGTTAATCTAGTTTAATTTCCAGTTTGTTTTCATTAGACGTTATTTTATTTCATGTATTGTATTAACTTAGTTTTCTTTTAGTAGTTAAAAAAGTATTTTATTTCATGTATTGCATTAGTTTGGTTTTATTTCAGTAATTAAATAAGTAGATGTGCGCATAGCTTTACTTTTAGTCATTTACTTTCAGTCATTTGCTTTCAGTCTTTTGTTCTTAGTTAGTTGTTTTTAGTTAGTCATTTTAGTCTAGTATTGCTTTCAATTTTTAGTTTCATACAAGTAGAGTAGTTTATTTCCATTTGAATTTAGTTTTGGTTAGTTATGATTTGGTTTAAGTAGAATAGTTTGTTTTCATTTCAATGTAGTCTTGTTTATATAGAATAGTTTGCTTTCATTTAAATTCAGTTTTGTTTATTTATTTTTATGTCATGAATTTGTTTAGAGTAATTTCCAGTTTGTTCAAGTTAATTCTAGTTTATTAATTAGTTTACAATGCAATGTTTTCTTCTTGTTTCAGAATTAGGTTGAAGTTAATTTGTTAATTCAATAGGTTTGTTTATCAATTCCATGCATTAGGTTTAGAACTGCAAAAACTTCAGCTGAAGAATTAGTTCATTTAGGTTAGTTTTTACTATTTTTATTGTACGGACCGCCATTCGGACTATTTGTCCAGTTTGCCATTCAGTTACCCTTTACAGACCTACTGTTTAGTCTGTAATTTAATCCTTGGTTTTGTTTTTACTGTTTTTATGCATTTTTCAGATTGTTTCTAGTTTTTTTTTGTCAATCTTTGGATTATGTTTGTAATTGGTAGTTTTATTTAAGCATTTCAATTAATGTTTGGTTGTTTTAAGTTATTGATTAAGGTTTTATCATTTTTGTTTTACATATGAATTAAGTTGTTTTATTTCCTTGAATATTAAATACAGATTTTGTTTTACTGTTGTTCTATGTCATGGTTATCTTCATTTGCATATAGAGTATAGGGTTAGATGTACTATTTTTAAGAGGAAGTTAAGTTATTTGTAATCATAGGAATCATTCTTGTTTTTATGTGTGCATTGAAAAATAAAGTTTAAATATCTTTATTAAGTTTTCTAGTTGCTCCTGTTTATTATCTTTATTAAGTTTTCTACTTTCCTTTTTAGTTTTATATCCCTTATAAGATAAGTTGTCTTTTTACCCTAGCCTTCCAGCTTAAGGAGCAGTTAGTTGGTTATTTGACAATTTAGTTGTTATAATTTCTTTTTATGTATGATTTAGTGTCTAAAGTTATTGTTTATGTCTTCTTTTTAGTAGATGTTTAGAATTTGGTATTCCCATCCAACATAATTATTTATATAATTTTAGGAGTTTGACTTGGTTTTTGATCTTTTGATCTTTTGTTTATTAGAATATCTCTACGACACCCTAGGAGCCTTTGTACCTTTGCAGATATTTTGTATCAACTCTAAGCTTACCAACCCTAGTTGATAATTAAATATTACATGAATTAATCTATGCATTATAACACCCAACATAATCCCACTATCTTCAATTGGAGTGAAAGAATGCTGATATGTCTAAAGAAACAGTTAAACAAATGCAAGAGAGGAACACTGAACCAGTTTGGATACGGAGCAGTGATAGTGTCTTTTATCTTATAGCGGGTGTCTTATTTGGGACCACATGTGACTATTACCAGTCTTGAGCCTGAGGATCCCAATATGGTTGCATGGGTTACAGCAATGCCTCACCTTAGTGATGGAGGTCTCAAAGTCAATTACGGGTCTGGTTTCTATCGCTGGTTGAGAAACCAATTACTCATGGTGGAGGACTATGTCTATGAGGGGGCAGACTTCCATAATGACCCAGACCTTGTCTTACCTGAGGGAGAAGTATGGGATGACCGAGGTAAGAAAATACATTATCCACTTGTGTTTTTAGTTTTTGTATTTTATTTCATTTTTATTTTGTAGTACTGAGATAAGTGAAAGTGTTTCCCTACAGACATTGGATTTGTACTTCCGGTAGGGATGTCACCTATTGCTAGGCAAGTCGGTACTAGAGACATGATGGTATATCAATCTGAAGTTGATGAAGAGCTTAGATATCTCGAGAAGAACCTAAAACATTTGACCGTGGGTATCCCTGATATGACTACTGATGAGGTACCTAGGAATTATCAACGCCATACTGCAGGTGTTTCTGGATGATTTTCTAGGCTACTCCGCAGAGTGGCCCAATCCATCGCATGCTACCATGAGCATCACGAGGATTAGTTTGCCTTAATATTCACTTTTTTGTATATCTACTACTGAAAGCTCTGAAGATTCATATTTTTTCCTATGTCTATGTGTATTCTGAGTTTTATAGTCTTAAACTTTTAGGGAACTGAAAGCTAGAGATGCTTCAGCCCAATTTTGTATCTCGATGCTGCAATTTTTTATATATGACAAACTTTTATATTTACAGTTGTGTGTGTGGAAAATGTGATGTGTGAAATGACCATCTACTTATGAATTTACATGTATGCTATCTATATTTCAAATGGAAATTTTATGTATGAGCAATATGCCAATCTAAGACATAATTATCTAGGGAATATTCCATAGCATTTAAATGTCTTGAAATGTGTTGATATGTAACTTGCTCAAAAGACCTCTCTAACAACCTAACTCTTTGGAAAGTACGAAGAAGCAGGGGATTTCGGATGGTGTAGACTTGATTAAGTTGTTGAACAACTAGTTTAGAGTCTAGGTAAACTCTAATTTTCCTTACGTCATTAGCTAGAGCTTCCGTCAACAATCCAATCGCGGCTTGGTATTCTGCTATATTGTTGGTGGAGGGACCTAAAAGAACACCCCATGAAATCACCATCTCACTTTTAGGAGAGTACAGAACCTAAGCTACTGATGCAAGGTTAAGTGTATATCGATTAGCACCATTGGCAAAACCAGTGAAAGAAGTCATATGTCCATCAGACAAAAGACATACATAAGTAGGGTTTTCCTAAAAAAGACATTTTAAATCACACAAAAGACACACCTCTCAAATCTAAGACACACAACAAACTATAAACAATATTTACAAAGACATTATGCTAAATGACCTAGGCATATTATATTTTAAGGTAGACCCCATTTTGGGGATCTCCTAAAGGTATCCCATCGTAATCAACCAATTCATATGCCCCTTTTTTCTAAAACACGACTGACAATATAGGGCCCATGATGCATAGACTCAAATTTTCTTGCCCCATCTTGTCATGCTACTGGTCATACGTCAAGACTAGGTCTCCTTCATTGAAGGAATGGGGTTGGATAGTCCTATCATATTGAACTTTCATTCTTCGTTTATGTTCCTCATTATTTAAGGCAGCATCACGTCGAGTTTCATCAAGTTTGTTTAGATACAAGAATCTTTCTTCGTCTATAGTAGTGTAGGGTAATAGTTCCATAGCAAGTTTTAAAGAAGGGATCTCACACTCTATCGGGAGAGTTGCTTCCAGCTCGTATACTAATTGGAAAGGTGTAAAAATAGTGGAATTTTTGATAGTAGTCCTATAGGCCCAGAGTGTAGATAAAATCTGCAAATTCTAGTTTGAATTGGCTTTCCCTACCATTCGTTGAAGCATTGTTTTTAATACTTTATTTATAGCCTCAAATTGGCCATTGGCTTGAGGATAGTAAGGTGTATAGTTATCATGATGAAACCTAATTTTACACTGAGCTCTGCCATCATTTTTTTTTGATAATGTAATCCATGATCAGTCACGATGACACTAGGAATCCCGAATATAGCAATGATATGGTTGAATAGGAATAGTGCAGCAGTCTCGCCATCTTCTGCATATGTGGGAATAGAATCAACCCATTTTGTAAAATAGTCCATATCCACAATAATGTAGCCATGCCTCCCAACTGAGGTAGGTCTACAATGCATGAAATCTATGCCCCATTTTGCAAAGGGGGCAACTGATACAATGGGATGGAGCAGAGTTGGATGGGTGCGTTTCTTTGAAGTGAACATTTGACATGATGGGCATTTCTTGACTGTTTCCATTCAATCTTTGAAAATAGAGTTCCAGAAATACCCTGCATGCAATATTTTCTAGGAAGCAGCCAACCCAGATAGATGACAACCACAAGCTCCAGCATAGAAATAATTTAGAACAATCTGAGCCTCCTCATATGTACGACAATGTTGTAATATGGAATCAACACCACGGCGCTAGAGGGTATCATTCAAGATAAGATATATTTTGGCCTAGTGGTGAACACACCGACATTCATCTCGAGAAGTAGTGGGCTGGTATCGTAAGGTCTGGAGGGACAAAATGATGTCTCCATACCATGGATCATTCGTACTAATGAGAAACAATGATTCATCAAGAAATGAATCGAAGGGCTCTGTATTCCTCTATAGTACAGAGAAGGTCACATATAAGTTCCACAAAAACAAGAGACCTCTTAGAAGTGCTTTTGGTGATATGTAACTCAAATTCCTAGAGAATCACAATCCAACATGAGTATTTTCCCCCAAGCACTTGACATGGAAGAACGTAGTACATGGGGTTGGAATCCATGTAAACAGTGGTGGTGCGGAGAAAAATATAATGGCAAAACTTATGGACCGCGATAAACGTGGCCAGAGCAAGTTTCTCCACATGTAAATATCGAGTTTCAGAGTCTAGAATACTCTTACTAGCATAATAAATCACATGTTCCTCGTCGTGTTCATCTATTTGAACAAGGACCATGCCAATGGTAGACAATGATGCAGACACATACAAGGAATAGTCCTTAGCATAATTAGGTATTTGCAACACTGGTGCATGGGTAAGTGCATGTTTAATATTATCAAATGCGCGTTGTACGAAATCATCCCAAACGAAAGGGGTATATTTTTTGAGCAACCTCATGAAACCGTGTGTCCTTTTTGCATAATTGTAGATGAAACAACATAGAATGTTTTCCTTCCCTTGCAAACTTTGGAGTTCATTTATGTTCGTGAGAGCATGTAGGGATAAGACAGCTTCAATTTTCAAGGGATCGGTAAGGATTCCATCTTTAGAAACAATAAATCCAAGAAGTCGACCAACTTCTACACAAAAACAAATTTATGGGGATTTAGACGAATATTCAAATGATGATATCGAATGAAAATGGCTCTTAGATGATCAATATGGATGTCCCACTGCTTGGAATGAGTAGGCAGGTCATCAAGCTAAGGTTCCACACCATGTTTAATGTCATGAAAAGCATATGACATAGCGTGTTGGAATGTCACTCTAACATTCTTTAAACCAAAAGGAAGTTTACGCTAAGAAAAATTCCCCCAAGGGAAAATAAATGCAGTCTTGTGTTGGTCTGACGGGAGAATCTCAATCTGATAGTAGCTGGAGAAGCCATCCATAAAGGAAAAAATAACGCTTCCGAGACAGTTGTCAATTATCTGATCGATATAGGGAGTGGGAAAGTTGTCTTTTGGACAAGCTCTATTTAGATCCCTAAAGTCGATGAAAACCCTTCACAGGAACTATGTTGGACAGCCATTCAGTTAATGGTATGGGGTAAATGAAACCAACCTTCAAAAGTTTCTCAACTTCTTCCTTAATGGCAGCTTCTTTTTATGGATGGACCTGTCGTAGTTTCTGGCGGAGTGGTTTGGAATCAAGGTAAGTTTTTATCTCATGGACAACGATAGAGGGATCAATACTTGAAATTTCTTCATATGTCCATGCGAAGACATCCCTAAACTCCTTGAATAGGGTCGTGTATGATTGAACCTCTTTAGGTGAAGAGTTCTGACCTATGTGAATGTTCTCTAAAATGCCTGGTTTGGCTGATATGTCCACAAGCATGGTTTTTATAATATTACATAGATATCCTTCAGACTCAACACCCCGAGTGAGGATGGGAGACTGAGGATCTGTCGTTATATTAGATGAAATAGCTAGGGCAAAGTGTTCTTCTACCATATGGTAACGAGGAAGGAAATAAGATCAATGATGATAGTCTTTC
>LPNX011142660.1:87917-129525 GCA_001517045.1 Pseudotsuga menziesii | reverse complement strand
GGGGGGGGGGGGGGGGGGGGGGGGGGGGGGGGGGGTGAGCCAGTATGGCATGTGATAATGGTTTGATGCCACCAACAAATGGTCATTGATGGCGGGGTCGCTGGTGGCTTGGATTGCATTGTAAAATTCTTCAAAAGGGGAAAAGGATGGCGATTCATCAACAATTTATTTTCCTTTGTCTATATGAGAGGAAGAAATCAAGTTAATAGATGTAGTTTGCGAAGCAGGTGGAGGATTTGATAAGGGAAAGACTCCCATTAATGAAGAGTCTTTGATAAGTCCTACTCCAATGTATTTATACTGTGGGGTATTCATGAGTGGAATGCTATTTACATCATTTGTAATGGCACTAGGCATGATGAAATATAACTGATCAACGGTGACAATATTTCCTTGGAATGGGAACTAGACGATCCGAAAAATGGTCGATGCTACAACTTGCATAGCATAAAACTAGTTATGACCTAGAAGTAAGTTGTAATCCAAAGGAACATTGACAAATTCAATGTGAATGGAGACTGAATTTCCCCCCAGTTCAACATGGATGGCAGGTAGTAATCCATAGGGTTGAAAGCCGCGGCCATCAAAAGCCTTGAGGGTGGTAGGTGAACGGTTGGTTTCCAGAGAACTAATGGCTCTCCAACAAGATAAAGACATGCCTAATGTAGAGGCATCCTCGTCCAAAATGGTACGACAGATAGTCTTTCTGAAAATTTTGGTAGCTATCTAGAAAGCTAATTGATGTGAGAGTCTTGTCTTAAAATCATCTAGTTTGAAAGTGATGATGTTACTATTTTCAGGATCCATGGATCCAAGAGCAATAAGCAAGTTTTTCTGTTGGGTAGGGAAGGTTTGAAGTACCTCTAAAACTGACATAGCACAAGTTGATTGAGCCAAATATTCCACAATATTATAATATTGGGCGGCATGAGTGTTGGGATTGATTATGGACTTACGTAGAGTACCCTTTGGTGGGCGGAAAATTGCTTCTGGAATAGGTTTTTCAATGTGAAGACCGTTACTAGGAGGAGGTGTAGAAGCTAAAGGTTTTTCAGGTTGAACTTCATTAGATTTATTTTCTAGAGGAGGGTCATAACTATGTGATATTATGTTTAAGTTAACCGTTTATCTAGACATCATTCTAACTTCATTAGTAGATGAAGATGACCCATGCAAGGATTGATGATCAATTACCTACTATTGGGTGGGGAAAGGATCTTTAAGAACTGTAAGGGTGGGTGAAGTTTTCAAAAATTTACTAACTTCCTCACGATGAGGACATTCCTTAGTGAAATTATCCCCCCCGTAGATTAAACAAGGATATTTTACCTTTCTTTTATTCTTTGAATCAACATCATAATTTTGTGGTTTATTACCCTCTTGTTGGTTATCAGGTTTGTTCTATTTATTTTTCTCTTTTTTCTTTCCACCGAAGGATTCAATAGTTTGAACCACATTTACTTCAGTATAAACAATAGGAGAGGGTGCAGTTTTGGAAGTTGGAATTGTAGGTGAGGCAGTTTGATTTTCCTTTTTAGAAGATTTTGCTGCCATTTCTGTCTGAACTGAACCAATTATGCCATCCGTGGGTGGTTCAGTTGCCGGTATTGATGGATCAGTTGTGGGTCGAGGAGTATGAGGGATCAAATCATACAAAGTGCCTGATTAGGAATAAACAAAATCAAGGTACTGAGCATGGCTAATAGGTTGTTCTTCGGTAACAACACCTCCCATGGCAACATCTCTAACAATGGGTGGAAGTAAGGACTTTGTAAACCAATCAACCAACAACTCATTAGGAATGGGGGCCTTGATTAACCTGCGTATTCTTCTCCATTGATGGATATTATTAGAGATGTGGGTTGATGTGGTCTGTCGAAGTGAGGTCAATAGGTATGTACCTTTTCCATACTAGATGGTTAACTGAAAGTGAGTTAAGAAAGCCATAGCTAGAGCATTAAAATCCCAAAAAGAGTGTTGTGGTAGCTCTATATACCATTTGGCAGCAATGCCTAAGAGAGTTATTTGGAATAGTAAAAGATGGATCAACCATCCATTAAAGAATTGTATGAACACCATATATGAAAAGTTATCACATAGTTTTTTGGATCTTCACCAAGTTTGCGATCAAATTTGGGTATATCGGAAGGTAATTTGATAGGAATAGCATCCCATGAGGGATCATGATGAATTGGGTCATTGATCAATCTAGACAAATTTGGAAAATCTAATGTTTCCAAAAATGGCAATTGTTGATTGGGTTGTGGGTACTAGTAGTACCGATATGGCATTTACTGACTAGTAGGACCATAAGTAGATTGATAAATAGGTATGGATGATTACCTTGAGGCTTGTTAATTAGGTTGTTGGTTATTCGTAGGTTCCCCAGATGAACAATTACCTAAAGGAGTTGGTTCTCTAGATCTTTCGGACCCTCCGAGTCTGTCGATTCCTATAGGTCCACCAGGTAGTGGTCCACTAGATCCATCAGATCCACCAGGTCCACCAGGTGGTGGTCCACCAGATCCACCGGGTCCACTAGGTCCACCAGGTGTTGGTCCACTGAATCCACCAGATCCACCAAATCCACCAGGTCCACCAAGTCCATTAGGTCCTCCAGGTCTTCCAGGTTTGTCAGGTCCTCTAGGTGGTCCTCCGGGTGGATGCCCATATCGTCCCACAGTAAGAACATAAGCTCCTCCATAAGATGGAACATTGGATAAGTTTGGTTGTCCCCATGGTACAAAGGCATTTCCAAGGTAGGGGACTGCATGGTAGGTTCCCCCCAGTGGAATAGGTTGATAAGCTAATTGAGGTTTGTGGGGGGGGGGGGGTGTTGGTTCTTGGGGTAGGTGTATCCCCAAGAAATTAAACCAACGGTAGGTGGGATCCATGAGGGCCCTCCCTAACTGGAAGGAGGAACAACTGTAGTGGAACTGAAAGGAGGGTAGTTTTCTATTGGTGGTCGAGTAGGTAAGTTTTTCCCCATGCTAGAAATAGTCCCTCCAGTAGGTAATGAAGTTTGAAATAGGGGTTGCCCCCCAGGTGCTGAATTTTTTGAAGAGTTCGGGATATATGGGGAATTATAAATAGGAGAGGGTGTCTAGATTGGATCATGATCATGAGATGGGGTGGAAACTAGGTTCTGTGTAACCAAATTTTGAGTTGGTAATTCCGAAAGTTGAGCTACATGTGGTGATGAAAGGGCATAATATCTAGATGGGGTAGTTCTTGAAGGGTTGGGATGAGGAGAAGTACCTCTCTTTTTAAGTTCTATGACTTGTGCATGTTTCCTGCGTGTATGCTCAAAAGATTCTTGAGAAAAGTCTTTGTTTGATGGATTATTTTGAAATCTCATTATTAACGGAGCAAGTATGTCAGTCTCCGATTCAGTGATAGCAATTCCGTGTCCAGCAATCGTTTTTCCTATGGATGTTCTCTAAAAAGGAGCATTTGGGCCATATTATACCCCTATAGTTTCATCAGGAGGATTATTTCCAATCCAGTCGGATGAGCCATGTTGACCCTCCATTGGAAAGTGAAAGGATGTGTTAGCTTCAGGAGTCATCTAGACCAAAGGGTTTTCATAAACTGAGAACTATTCTCTAGGTTCAGTAGCTGGAGTGGTTTCAATAGCAGATTTAACCGAAGTTGGTCGTTCCATGGTTACCCCTTCTTTTCCTTCCGTGCTTGGAAGAGAGTCAGGAGGTAAATCTTGCAATCTAAAGGATTGACTTCGTGCAAGTTGCTCATCCATGGTGGTAGCCGAAATTCTTCTAATCTAGGTGAAAAAAGGAGGAAAAATCACACAAACAAACCTACACAGAGCTAAAGGTTGCAAGTAGTCTTAAATTATAGGATGGGTTCAGAATACTCGGTCTCTCACCAGGATTGTCAAGTAGGTGCAACTCATGATATACCACAAGGGTACGTGCGTAGTAATCTCCCTGAATGTTGTTTTCAGTGTATTTCTCCACACAAGATGGCCAAATGGTTTTCCTCAGATGGACAAGGTATCCTAGTGGGGTCTCTCAATATACTCAAGGTATGTGGGAGCTCAAATCGGTAGTAGTACTATATAATGTACAACCGTTCACAAGGGGCCTTCCTATATACAATCGAGTACGTGAAGTCCCTTTCTATATACCTCAAGGGTACGTGAAAGGTCATTCGATATATCGACAGTATGTGGAAGAACCGCGCAAGTCCCAAGTTGTAGCATGGACACATAACGATAGCTCCTACCTTTTACGATTACCAAACACGTCACTAACCTACCACTCAAATTTCTATACAATTTTTAGACCTAAAGCTACCATTAATTTTATCTCGATGATTAGGTGAATGTTTGTGAGGTGTTGTATCCTATAATGCAATTAAATCTATATGCAAAAACACTTCTTTGACTTCGATGAGACCTAATTAGGGTAAGGAAGAGACCTTTTCTTTCTTTCAAAAAAACACCCAAAAAATTCCACTTTCAGCAGTCACAACAAGATCTTAATCAAGAGGTGCAAAAGAGAATTCTTTCAAACACAATCAAACAAGCACTCAAAAAGTATCTGAAATGCAAAAAAGAAAACTGAGCCCCTAACGTGCATGCAAAATTAATTTTTGCTACAATGTAAAAAAAAAACCTATTCTTCTGAATCACTCATGCAAATGAAAATGAAATTCTCTCAAGCATAGCCAAGAGGAAAAATAACACGATTCTTTTTGTATTTTTCTAGAAAATATGAGACACACAAAGCAATTTTTTAAAAGAAACTAATCTTCTAGGAAGAGGCTATAGGTTTTCTTTTTCAAAAGAATTTTTTTCAGATACTTCAACTAAAAACCAAAACTGAACTATTTTTACACTTTCGTTTATGACAATAAAGAAGATAATTTTTTTGGATCTAAGCTCAGACAGAGAATCAGATTCACAAAAACCAACATACTCAGACAACAAGCAAATAATAAAACCACACTAAAAATCTTTAGAGAACAAGATAGTTCAAAAAATTTCAAAGGGAAATTTCTTAAACAAGCAGTTTAAAGGCATACATTAGCATGTTGAGGAGCACTACACCAGAGCATCGTAGGCTGAAACAGTGCTTTTATCCTTTTGAACACAGGCGATGTCAATGCTCTGTCAGCTGAGGGAGAAAGCATTGTCAGCACGTCGGGTAGAGCAGGAAAGGGCGTTGTGTGAGGTTCGATGCTCTCTTATCCAAAGAGAAAGGCGCTGCTCGAATAATAGACTGAAAGGATATAGGCTCGCAGAAGAAACTAGAAAATACTAAGTTGGACTGAAAAGGGTAAGAATTACTCAGAAAAGAGGAAATAATCAGAAACATAAGATAGATGGATTACCTTGTTAGCTGTAATAACCAAAAAGAGAGAAAATAAACTTCATATATGGAATGATTACCAAAGTTTGTAGATATGACTGGATCTACACCAAATCTGATTGGATCTTCCCCATATCTGACCAGATTAAGCTCTTCCCAGTGGAGTCACCAGTTTTGTTATCAAGAATTCTCAATCAGTGCGAAAACTATTTGTTCCTCTGTAAATTTAAATCACAAATACATCACAAAAAGACACAGCAACATATCCTTCACTTAAACAATCAAATTAAATATCATGAAATACAATATAGCTAAACCTTGGATCTCTTTGTCTTCTCTCCAAAGGTCCTTGCAATGGTTCAGGACCTGCAACACATATCAAAATACAAAAAAACAAGACGAGAGCATCATGATTAATTTATTATTTATATCAATGATCAAGGAATATGATAATATATAATTAAAATCAATACATCAAATATAGGAAAGGGGAATGTCTTTGTATTAATTATGAAAGAGAAATAAGTACAACCAAAAAGCCTTGATGTCAATGGCCTCAAACTCTACAAGAATTTCTACTATCTTTTATATCTATGAAGATATCTCCAAACATAATCCTACTCTACTTTTCCTCTGATTCAGACTTCAAACTAATAGTATAAGGGTTCTTTTTTTTCTAGCCCCCCTCACTCTCATAATGAAGGCTTCATTTATAGGCCTAGAACTCAAGCGATGACTTGGAAAATGGATAAGATATGATACCAAACAGGTGAGGGAAGTGAATACACCCTCTCCCAAGCATGTAGGAAACTAACTCCATGGAGGCTTCCACATGGAAGCTTTTAGAAAAAAAAAAATTCTCATTTTTTGACCATCAAAGCTCCTAGAAGAAGTGACAAAGGCACCGACCTAAGGGTTTTGTCAAAAAAATAAGGCAACGATGCTTATGGGTCCACTGTGACAAGTGCCGCCGATGCTCTGTGTAAAAATAATACAGGCTTCATCCCTTCTAGGTATGGAAAAATATGACCAAGGTGACTCAAGCCATGCTTTCTGGGAGGTTGAAAGACAATGTGAAATTATTATGAAGTCTGATAAGCAATGTGATATTTCTAGGTGCAACAGTAGTCTGGCACTGGTAGCACCTAGGTAGATCATCAATGGAGATGTATGGAATCCCCATAGTCAAATACTGTAGGTTATCCTCCATCTCATCAAGCTCCTCATCTACCTTAGTGCATCTGATCACCATCTCTCAGACTACTCCTTGCCTATCTATGGGAGAGGCTCCAGCTGAATGGGAAGGTCCAACATCTGCACAAGACATTTTTGCACATCTTGGTATTACAACATAAAAATAAAATATGAAATTAAAAATATAGAAAAAACATAGATAATGGTTTCTTTGTTACCTCGGTTGTTGGATCGCCAAATTGACACTCTTTTGTACCTCTTTAAACCCTCCATTCACACCTTTGATCTCTGCATTTGATCCTTTTATCCCATAAATCCTTTTACATTTTCACATATTCACCCAAATATTCAGCAAGTTATTAAGGTATGATAATTCATTAATTTCCTTCGATTTAATGTTTAAATTTCATTTCTTGAAGGATTTGTGACTAATTACATTTCTGCAGCATACTTTGATTTCTGTAGCACACATTAGCATTCAACAATAGTTAGTCATTATGAAGCTTCTCCATACGTGGCCAACTTTCTCAAACAAATCCGAGTTTATCCATCTTCAATCTCATTGATGACTCATGTATGGTTAATGCAATATTCATCTATAGGCACTACATGCCATAGAGATGCATATTTACTATTCAATAGCAAACCAAAGCATATCTCATTAGCCATTAATTAAAGGATCAAACTGTTGTATCATTAAATAGAAGATCGAGTTTGTTACTGCAAAACTAGAAGTGGTTAGCTCAGCCTTCAAGCTATAAAGAGCCATAGATTGAAAATGTAATAGGAGAGAATAATGTGTATGTAGACAGGACGAAGAAAAATATATGTATGTATGGAGAATGGATAAGAAATAAGAACGGTTGCACTGCCTAAATTATGGTTTTCTGAATATGACAGAGTTATGATGTTTTTATAATGCATAGATAATTTTGTAGATAATAATCTGATCCTGTCCATGTTGTTAATGTTTTTTTATATGTTTGTAGCTTAAATCTCTTAGTCTGCGAATTCCACCAACATAGACCATAATACCTTCCTCTGTAACTTTAATTTTCTATAGCTAGATTAACTAATTGTTTTTGTTTTCACTAGAAATAAGAATGGTGTTTAATCAAATAACTTTAGGAATCTGGTTTTATTTACTGTGATGGGATGATATTCACAGGATTTGTTAGTTTAGAACTGAGCTCAGGTAATACAATAGGTTGATTTAAAAGTACTGTTTTAAATACTTAGTATTGTAGGTTTGATTTGTTTTGCTGTAGATTCAAATTTTGAGTTTGAAAGTCATACATTAAGTCTGTAAAACTTGGTTCCCAATGAAATAAAATCCATTATATTCTCTTTTAAATTGTAGGATATATAGATGGCATTCATTTTCATTATGGTTTAAGCTTTAAGATTATTCAATTCTGTCTTTAAAGATTAATTGTATTTATTCTGCAAATTATATTTATTCCAATTTAGTTTTAAAATACAAGTTAGTTTGAAATAGTTTTGATCACAGAAACAATTCATTTTCAAGATGAATTAGTAAGCTCTATAATAGTATTAAAAGTTATTAAAAATCCATTAATGTAATAAGAGCCTTTAAAGTGTTAAATGATACATGAACTTTATAAGCTTTCTTTCTGCAACTTACTCTATTTTCTGTATCTTAGTTCACTTTCTGTAACCTATTCTATTTTCTGTGTTGATAAATAGTTTTCAGTTTATTTAAGTTTCTGAGTTATGTTAGATAGTTCTTAGTTTATGCTTCAGTCTTAGAATTGTCTCAAATTTAATTTAAAGAGTATTTTCATCTCTGTAATTAGTATAGGACATGAATTTGAATGTTTTGTAGATGTGACAATATTCTAATTAATATTAGGGATTTGCATTTGAAAAAGTTTGGTAGTTAATAGATTAGAAATATTCTTATTAAGAATTTTGAATAATCCCTAGGTTAGAATAATCCAGCTTAGAGTAGATTAGATTAGGATAGGCCTTAATCCTGCATATACAGTGTTTGCATCTCACAAGTTACCTTCCCGGGTTGATAATTAAGTGTTGTGTTAGATAGTGCATATTTATCCCCGACATTTTTGGCGTCATTGTCGGGGAGGTGCTAAGGGGATTAGATTCTAGATAGGTTTATTTTATATTACACAACAAGGGGGGGGGGAGAATGGTAAGACGAGAGGTAAGAACTTGCACATCGACTCTAGTGGGTTACCCCAAAACTTTTTTTTCCTTTTCTGCACAAGTTTGTTTGATTTATTTAGAGTATGTTTCCCTTTCTACAAATGTAGATAGTTTACTCTCACATAGTTAGTTTCAAGCATATATGTTTTTGAAATTTTTCCTTTTCCTGTAGTTTCTTTTGATGTAAGTGTATTTTTCCTTTTAATAGTATGCAAGATTTCTCTTTCTTCAACAAATAGTAGGATTTATTTCAAGTAGGGATGTTTAAGGTTTCATAGTATAGAGTTGGATTGCTTTCATTTTAATTTTTTTTATTGCATATTAGATTATCTAAACATTGGTCCAGTTTTACACTTACAACATTTAATTTCAGTTCCTTTTCTTCTGAGTTAATTTTACATTTATGTAATGAATGCATTTGATTTCCTGCATGCATGATTTTTCTACAAATAGTTTTAAAATTTGAACTCTAAAAACAATTGGGTGCTGTAAGAACCATGTTACTAACCCACCTGTGAAGCAGGACATTTGAACCAATACAAGTTTAAAGATGTCCAAAAATTTGTTGAGTAGATAAGGGATTATTACTACAAAGGGTTTCTTTAATCCTTGTTGCAGCATTAGGTCCATATCTGGAGAAGAATCCATCTTCCAAGGTGGGAAACAAATCTATAAGTATCCTCAGCATGAAGATCCTGATCTACACATTTCTCATTTCTTATTTGCTGAGGGAGATTAAGAATCAGGGAAAGTAGCTGAAGAAGAAGAACAACTATAACATAAAATTACAGAATTTCTTGCTTTCCTGGTACCAGAGGAAGAATATCAACTTGGATTGGATATTAAGGATACTAAAGAAGGAATCCAAGCTAGTTAAGAATCTATTAAGTCATGGACTGATTCAGTGTTTTTGTTCTAGCCTTTTTCTCTTCAACAATATTTGAAAACCAGATTATATGAGAAGCCGGTTCCTCATGTCATGGTATTTTCTCATATACATTATGTGAACAATAATGTTTTAAAAATCATGATTTGTGGGTGGTTACACTGGAAGTACTCATACAATTGAGAGAATACTTCTACTTCCAGTAGCACAGGGTAGTGTAGGGAATAAAAATAAAAAATAAAAGAAAAATAAAAAGTAAAGAGAAAATAAATCTCTATTGTGAAAACCCGTTTTCTGGCATAGTCTAGCAAGGGTGTAGATAGAAAACCAGGTGACTGGCTGACTAGGATTCATAATAAATTTGTTGATCATACTTCACTTTTGCAAAAAAAAAAAATCTTTTGTTCCGTGCTCAGCTGGATGATGGGAGATTTATTAAGGCTCTCTTTTCAGCAAGTTTCAACCCATCGACTCCAAAACATTTTCTGGGTCTGAAGCTTGAGACATTCTTAGGTACCTTGGAGCCTGCATGCCTCAATGGTAGGCATCCTTGTCATTTGATAAGGAAATTCATTAATTTTTCTTGGCAATAGAATTCTACAGTTCATTCGACTCCAACAAATCTATTCATGAATGTTAGGATGTACCAAGTTCCTTGATTTCCATTAACATTAAGGGTGGAATATCTCACATTGGTTAACATCTCTCCTTATTGGTTGCTAATCCAATGATTTCTATCTATGTTTGATATCAAAAAATTTATTCACATAGGTATAATTGCACAAGGGAAGGATGTGGATGAAGACCTTTCAGTTTTTTACTCTGTGATTATGGATAGTTTTCAGTGGTTTCAACCTTTATTTTGGATACAGATTAATCGATTCTTCTTCTACAGAAATCTAGTAACATTCAGCATAGTGGACAACCTATTAGAAGAAATGTTCTCAGTTTTATAGAAGCACAATATTTGGAAGAAAAGAAATAGAACCTTGTTAGAAAAACTCCATTCTACCACATAAACTCCATTATGTCACAGAAATGACAACATGCAGCAAAAACTCTTGACATCCAAAGTATTTTTGAAGAACTTGGTCCTTTAAGGTAACATCAATCTAAGGTAACAACCCTTTCTTTGAAATATGTTTTTTAATTAAATTTAAGGAAATTTTAGCATGGATTATACCTACGTACTTGCTAATCCCATTCCCTCATATGATTTATCCCATACTCTCATTTCAACTTTAGTTTTCATCATGATTTTTCGATTTTACCTTACCTCTTCCTGTCATCATTCGAAAATCATCCTTATACATTATAAATGAATCTTCATCTCTATGGCATGTATTTCCTAGATATCAAGATCTTATCACTTTGAAAATATATGATTACGTTCTCCTACCCATGCAACCTTTGATTTATTCCTTCATATTTTCCTACACAACGTTTCATCATTTCACTGACAATTCAAAATTTTCATAAAATTTTTGTCGGCCATATACTTGAATGATTGTTAAATACGAGGCTTGTGAATTACCATTATACCCACAACATTAGAAGCCTTGACAAGTCTATTGAAAACTTGTCCTTACTATTTTCCTAGTTTTTGTTTCATCTTCTGTTTTCCGTCCAAGTTATAACCTCAGAGAAAATTATGGGGAGAAAGGGAGCTACATGCCTTGATCCAAATTCTGTTTAGGTATTAGAAGGTTTTATCGAATTTCGGTTGAAAATTAAGTGTTGTGTTAGATAGTGCATATTTATCCCTGACATCGGTCATCTCACTCCCCCCGCTTTAGAAGCAGAAGGTCATGATCCTTACAGAATTAAGTCCCTGTGTAAGAATAGTCCTTTATCATCAAAATTTGGCTCCTCCACTAATGGAAATTTTTTTTCTTGTAGGTTACTCTGGGGCCTCCTCCACCACCATGGCAGGCCATGGAATCCACCCACCTGCTCATTTTTTGGTACTCTATATCCAGTCTGCTCAGTAGAACCTGGGGTCTCATCAATGGGACCTTCTCTAGGAATAAGGATAATACTATCACACCATAACCAAAATACTTCAGCTCACCCCTCCTACACTTGGTCATCTGATATTTCAAGCTAACCAAGAGACCCTCGCTCTAGTTGAATATAGTGGGATCCATACACTCCAAGGCATACAACATATGCACCCACGTGGTCAAGTGAGCTGGCCTAGTACCTGCCACCTTCTCAATGGTAAAGGCCACAGTCCTCGATGTCTTGTATATAAATATGCTTGATGGGAATCTTCCCACCAAATGAATGTGTCTCGATCGAGTAGTGGTCATCAATCAAGTCGTCAATAGATCCCTTACAACCTCGTGGTCCTGTCAATGCCACTGGTATTCCCCCACCACATAATTCTACTGGTCAAGATCCCACATCCATATCATGTGTGTCACATGCCCCAATTTGTAAAAACAATTTTATATTATTTGAGGAACATTGTGTTAAATTTTATGCTAAGTTGTAATTGAGGACCCAGTGGGGTCAAGAATAATTAATCTAAATTCAGAATATTTTATTTATAAATAAATAAATGAGGAGACAACAGCTTAGGAGAGTTGTTAAAAGAGTGTTTACTAGTCAATTGGTGGAGGAGACTAGGTGGAGAGCAAAATGACATGTGGCAGCATCCTCAAACCACTTCCAACTGTTGCAGGTGGAAACTTCCTTATATTTGTGGTCATGATTCCCCAAGAAAGTGGAATCAGAGCAGGTGGCTCATTTAATGAAAACTAAACCAGAAGAACTAGGCATCTATATAAATTTTCCCATTGAAAAGAGATGAGGCTGCTCATTCTAGAGAAGTGATCATTCAGGGTGAATGAATTTACTCAAGAGAAATTCAATGGAGGGGAGTCCGGAATGTGTTTGATGGGATAACTGTTGAGATTGATCTAGTTGCAGCTTTTAAGCTGAATATCATATTGCTGAGAGCAAAATTTTATTACTGAGGTAATTGAACCAGTCAGGTGCCAGAGGTTTTTACAGTTGCATTCTCCACCCAGTTTTCAGCCAAGAATACCAGGAACAGGCTCGGGGGTCCTGAGGAAGCGTTGTTTGAGTGCTCTCTAGGAGTTTGGTAGGGAGGAATGGCCTCCTTAAGCTGTTGTTGTATTATTCTCATCAGGTTCTATTTTGTTTTTACGGTCTTTAATTAAATAATTCATAGTTTATCTATTACAGGCATTGCTAGTGTTTAGGGTTTAGGAATGAAAAGTAACCGAGTAATGTTAAGTTCAGTAAAATTGATAGATTATTTATAGAAATGGAAATGATCATGTAAATAGTGAAATAGATAGAAATTAAATTTCCAAGCTGTGTTTTTCCACACCTGAACTCAAGTCGTACCCTAGCACAGTTGGATTGTTTTAAGTAAATGAAATAATTCTTTTATTAGAATGAAAATAGTAGATATAATTCTTGTATCAGTATGTAAATAGAAATAGATTTTATTTCAATGTTTATGAATACAATGAAAAAGCAGTGCTATGTTTTGCTTACACTTATTCTTTTACTTAAACCAACTAAATGGAAACACAGGTATAAGAAAATAGTAATTACACTATTATTGCAGTATTAGTATACTGATAGGAAATAAAAATATTACAGTAAAATAAACAACTAATTTTTGAGAAAACACGTAAAAAGATACTAGCAAAACAGTGTTTAAATATTAACTTAACCAAAAACCAGGGTAAGGATTCTTTATAATCGTTTTATATTTACAAAAATTACTGAGAATCGATATTATTCTAGTTTTTAAGAATGTTGCACTAGATATCTAAGTATTATTTCTTAACTAAAAACTGGAAGTAAAACTGATAGAATATTTTAATTTCCTGCAGAGTTAACATCATAAGTACAAATGTAAATCACACTATCTTCCATTATTACTTTTCTTAAAAATAGAATCCAGAATACTTTAAGCATAAACAAATGTTTGTAAGCTGTAGGGTTTACAATATTTCTTTTAAACCCTTAAAATCCAAGTACTAGAATTTAACATTATCTTCTAAAACAAAGCTTAAAACAATTTATAATTTACAGAGTAGTAATGAATAAAATATACAGGTAAATAATGAACAAATTACACTAGTAATTATAAACCGTGTATAATATAAATCTCAAATCTAGGCAGGCTTATAGCCTATAAGAATCAAAGGGGCAAAACCCGTTCTACTATTAAAACCAAATACATAATAATCCTGTATTNATATATATAAATATTTTATATTAACAATAATTCAAATACATTACTAACAGGTTAAACAAAACACAGTTCACAGTCTTCATGTAAAAGTAAAACTGAAGCAATCGAAACAGAGCTCCTTTTAAACTCAGATCATAAGGAGTTTCTTATATTCTTAAATCAACAACATTGCATTATCAAGCCGTAAGGCTGATTTTGTTTAACCAAAACCAAATACACATCATGGCTCAAGAGCCTGTACTACGCAATGAGCACCGCAAGGGTTTTCACTTAAAATATGAATAATAAACAAACTAAATATATTAACCAATGGATAATCTGAATCCATGCTTCCAACCAGTGGAAATTTCATCCAACAACCCATATCATAAGTAGGGAGAACCCACATTGAGATTGGGGCTTACTGGTTGGAAGCCACGAAGTTAACTGACGCATGAGAGGAATTTCCTTTCATGTCTGGAGCCATTGGCGGTAGCCTGCAAATTTAAATGCCAAACATTATTCAGAACTCTTTTCTAATTTTTATTAAAACCTTAACTAGAAAATAATTCGATGAAAGGATTGAGTACAAAGTAAAATCATTACCTATGATTAAGAGTTATTGGAGCCGAGAAGGAACAATCACCAGTGTGAGTGAACTACACAGAGAAGCAAGGAAACCCTCATGCCAACCCTGTAACAAAGGAAACAAAGATACAACACTCAATCTCCTTGATGTTGAAGGAAAGAATGAACAAACACAAGGATAAAAACTAGTTCCAGGTTTTGAGCTACGTGGAGGGGTTCAAAACCACGCACACCGTGCTCTCTCAACTCACTGCAGAAAACTGAAAACACCTACTACGAAACCCAAAACCACATTGCACAGTATTGTAGACTTAGTATCAAGGGTTAAGGCAAAGCATGCCTCTCATGGCCACGAAAAGTTTTCATAGCGCAGCTTACAGGAAACAACCCCTCAAAGAAAAATACAAAAGAGTAGGGTTTCGATGTGTTATAAGTCAACAAATGCATGGTGGAGACTCATCCACGTGCCATTCTAGAAATATAACCAAAAGTGGGTAGATTTCTATAGTCATCCCTACGCATTCGAATATAAACTTATCATTACCAATAATGTAATCCATGCTATCGACGATATTTTTAAATAGTTCATATCATTTCCATAATAAAAATATTGCAATCGACTATATTGTAAAAGTACTTATCATTGCTCATAATGAAGTTTATGCTTTTGACCTTAGTTTATCATATCTATGTTTTCTCATCATAAAAACCTTGCCATCGATTATATTAAACTATGCTTTGGAACTAGTATATATAAGACCAAACCTCAAATAATGTTTTTTCCTTAGTTTGGACTTCACCACAGTATTTACTAGGTAGAGAAACTACGTTAAAAATACAAGTAGCATTATGTATTAAAACATTGCAACAATACTTGTATCATGGAGATAACCTAGAGATTAAGATTACAGCTTGTAAACTAGCTGTGCAAAAGATAATTATAGTTGCAAACAAATCAAACAAACTGGTATTGTTTCACGACTAGTAAAGAAGAATTAGAGTAAAGATATGTTGTACTTACAATATCTTTTATAAACTAATAACTCTAAACTTTTCACATAAAATTCAATGTTGTTAAATGAAGGAGCCTTCAAGGAGACTAAAGACAAAACTCATTGCAAGAGTCCCTCATAACCAAACTAATAACTTAATGTAAGCTTTACCTTTGAAAAATATAGGATTATGTTCATGCATAAAAAGCAGTACATTTGAGTAATAAATATGACAATAGCAGTAAGATCATAATACAGTAAAAGTATTTATATGTCAAGATCATTAGCCCTATGCTCACTGAAAGAATCTATAATGGACTAGGTATTATAATATTACCATAGAAAGAAACCTTGGAAGAGCTTATTCTTGTAAATGGCATTTACGATGTTAAGGATAAAAGTAATTATGACCTAAAAATAAATAATGTCATAGATCCAAAACAACTAAGGAATTTACTTTACCTCATCAAAGTCTTGCATCATATTTATCAATTTATTTACTAGCATCTTATCATGCTATAGAAATGCTTCTCGATATCATCCAAAATAAACTCCTACTTGATCATTCGCTTACCTACTGAACCTGTAAGAACTAGCAGTCCATCTGAGTTAGCAAAATGCTAAGTAAGCCCCAAAATTCAAATATAGTTTCTCACCTACTTGACAAAAGTAAAACATCAGTACAGCTAGCAGTAATGAAATGCAAGTCCTCTTTCTATGTCTTATAAAAATTAAAGTTGTATTAAGTGTTTCTGTATTTAAAAAAAATCCTTAAAAAATTGTTAAACTGTTTCATTTTCTGCTAACCGCTAGCAGTTACTAAACTGCGATCTAAGACATTTTATGTCACTATAATTTTTTTAAAATTTTATGAAATTTTGGGGTTATGACAATGTGCTCCAGCAGTCGCACATGGGCTCTCATCCCCGTTATCCAGAGAAAATTGACGATCCCACACTCATGGAGGGTCCTCAAAGTGACTGGGTCATTGCTTTCCTGGAGGTCATCCAACTCATGTTGTCTCTATTTCCATGTGACCATATTTCCTCTAATTTTCCATGCAAAAACATTCAAGCACCCATTAGAAGCATATATAAATTGTTTGAATAAGGAAATACCATTTAAAATTGACTATGCATGGATTTTTTGGGAGTCACGGCCGTCGATGCACTATCTGCAGTAGAACAGAGCGCCGCCACCTTGCCCCCTAGGTGACAAAGTGCCTTCGACGCCCTTTCCTCTTTCGAGGGATGCATTGGCACATCTCCTAAATGGGAAAAAGGTGCCATCCTATGTGCCCTCTACCTATTTGGGGATTTTCCCAAAAAACCAAAAAATCAATCTTTAAAACAAGAAATGCACTGGTAAAAATGAAGGGATAAGAGATATATGTTACTTGGTCCGAGCGGTTTGCATAGAGGTGGTCCACAACTCTCATAATCTGTAGATGAAAATGAAATCTCTTTCACCAATTTTCACTCTCATTATGGTTAAAAAGTCACAATGGTAAAAATTCACTATTTAACCTCTTTTTATAGTAATTTTTATTTTTATTTTCATCAATAAACTCAAAATATTTTAATTTTTGGGTTTTTTACCATTTACTTTATATAGTTTTTATATGAAATTGGTCCTAACTTGATTTTTAAAGATTCCAAGTCATATTTATGGAGCGTCATGGTTATGTTGTAAGTTTATTGTGTATTTTTCACGCTTTGGGATAATATGAAAAAGTGTCGAGCACCATTTATACCTTTCACATGCTTGTTAAAAACCTAGTAAAAGTGTATCGAGTATACTTTTTCTTCTTTTTCATACTCGTTAAAAGTGGTTTATGAAAAAAAGGACCTCTTATGGAGTCATATTTAAACTCTTTTTAGACTCCTTCAATTGCTAAAATATTGTTGGGTGAACTTGTCTTCTTCACGCTCGTAAAAGTAATTGAAGAGTTGACTTTTTGATGATAGTTTACCCCTTTTTCAGTTCGGAGTGACTAATTACGAAAAATGAATACTCTAGTCAACTTCAGCTAGAAGAGTTCTCTCAGACATTAATTTATACCTTTTCGGACCCTAGGGACTAAATCATATGAAAAAGGACCTTTTGGAGTCTTTTTTTGTCTTCATCCAGACTCTCTAAACATGAATGATACCGAGTTAGCTTTCAATGGACTCGTTAAATTAAAAACAAAGAGGCCGTCTTTTGGGAACGATCCTCTCCTTTCTCAGGTTCATAAAACATATGATAATGGACTCATCTTCTGATGAGGTACAACAATTTTTTGTTACCCTCTTCGAAGTCTTAAAAACAAAAACAGGCACTCATCCTTCGTGATGGGGAAATTAAGGGAAAGGGGAATATATGTTCATCGGTATTGATGGAAGCTCATAGTCCACCTTTGAACATGGCTCCTATCTACATTTACATTTCTAAATAGTTGGGTATTCAAATTGTCTCCAATTTGATCCACTTTCATGAGTCACCTGAATCCTATGAGTCAATTCAAAGAATACGTCATCATACTCCTTTCATTACATCTGGGTCCTATCTCGTTAAGTCAATTCTTCAACGTCATTTGTCATGCCACAATTTGTTGAAAGGATTTCTCTTTTGCAATCCAACTCGTCAGTAACTTTACCTTCCTATAAAACCATTCGTGTCTGAGTCAGTTTCATGGTTGTTTCATCACTTCAAAATCAACTTTTGTTCCATGTTTCGTGTCGATGATGAAGGAAACGTCATGGCCCTCCTTTGACGAGTCTATTCCAGCCGACTTTAGCACATCATCCAATAATTATATTTAGAAACCAATTCAAGTACCTTGAATGCTGCATGCCTCAATGGAAGGTTTCCTCGCTTTCGAAAGTAGGGTTTCATCAATAACATCAAGTGTTGGAATCAAAAAAGAAAATATCTTAGTAGGGTCTGGTCACTTCCAATCCTACTTCTTCCATGATTATCCTGGGCATCCGATTGTGGGAGGCTCTTGAATCATACATGGAATTGTGTAATATGGCATCATGAATGTTCATATTGATATAGAAGGGGGGAGTATCTTCATCGATAGAGTCTTTGACACGGGGTCCAAAAGGGAAAGTGGGATCAACAACTTGGAGATTTAGGGAGTCTAGCATTGCAGAAAATTATCCTAGAGGATTCAACACTGTGTAAACTTTGGAATGATACTCATAATTTTTTAACAGATCAGCGAGAGGGACAAAGATATTTAACTGTGCAATTTCAGCCTCCAAACTAAAAGAGGTATGCACTGGATCTAATCTCCTTGGATTATCTTCCTTTTTCTCCTTCCCTTTGGGAACTTCTACATTCGTGGAGGTGTTCTTGGGGGGTGGAATGATTTTCATTTTGCTCATAGAGGATTTGTTTGATCCCTCTTTATTTATTGTAACAGTAACATCTATGCTCCTTAGACCGATCTGTATCTGCTCTTCCATGACACCAAGTTGATATCCTCTCTGAAAATCTTTGGTTTCCCTAACAAGAATATCTCCCCTTTCAAGACATACATTATTGTGTTCTTCTTTGTTCAGAAAAGTGGAGGGTGAGTTAGTGTAAAACTGATGGATTTCCTCCTCAGCTTGGTTCTCACCATACTGATCCACATAATTTTCCTAAAATGGAGGTCTGACTGGTGGATCAGGACGGTTTTACTGGTCTCTCTACCTGTTTTGGGGATTTTGTGGCCTTCTAGCATTCTGGTTCCTGCTCCGGTGCTCTTGATTTTCCATGGGAGGTGGTCTACCATTTACAGAGAGTCCCTCCATCATCCTTTCCATGGTTCTCAGCATTGTGTCTATCCTAGACTCTTGTGAGTTACAGGTAGAGGGTTGTTCAATTTCTTTATATTTTCTTCTTTCTCCTCTATCTCCTTCCTCTCTTCTCCATTATCCCTCCTCACTTATCCATTCTCCCTCCTCTCTTCTCCACTCTCCATCATCCCTTTTCTTCTTTCTTATAGTAGTCAGTTTTACCTCCACCTCTATGGCATCTTTCATCATAGATTCCAAGGAAGCTGATCTCCTTTCACTTAGCCACAAGGTAAACTCACTATCGAACGCTTCAAGATAGTGTAGTTGGGTAGAGCCAATGGGAGTTTTGAACTGGGAAGGGATGGAATTGTACACATTCATAAACATGTCAGAAAAATCTTGGACATATTCACTCTCCTTAATCTTCAAGGAATTGTATTGGGACATATACAACTTAGGGTTCCTCTTATCTTCCCATTTTTCCTTGAAGGTGTCTTCAAAGGCTTGATAATCTAGGATAGAGTCGGCTGGGATATTTTTATACCATTTTCTTACTTCTCCATCTAGAATTTGAGCAAATATTTTAACCTTAACATCATCATGATCCACTTCCTCCAGGTCTATCCAATCTAAGAACCACCACAAGTGCTCCTCAATTGAATTCCCCCTCTCCCCATTGAATTGTTTGAGCCTTTAGGAGGATCCTAGAGGGAGGTCATGGACAAAAACACAAAGATGTATCCTTGGAGGTATAGTAGGGTTTAGAAGGGGGGATTAAGACTGGTGTGACATAAATTGGTATGATGTGAGTAACTGCAGGAATGTGCGAAGTTGTGAAACTGGAGGATGAATGCTGATTTTTCTTGGAAGCAGTGTTAGAAAAATATGAGGTAGAGGATTGCATTATGATAGTGGGATTTAATAAGGTATATTCAGAAGTAAGTGTAGGGCACTCTGGATCAAGAAAGTGTTGCAAATCCCTTCCTAGAGGCTCTTAGGTCTGGGGTGACTAGAAAATGTGGGGGAAATCAAATGCAGAGGTATTGGAAACCACTTCATAGATGTTACACTCATATTTAGTTCCAATGAAAGATAATCCAAAATCCTCATTGCAATGTTCATATATATCATTAACAGAAACAACACTTTCAGTAGGGAAGGAAAGAGTCCTAGATAACCTTTTTTAGCCTATTTCCCCTTCGAATCAGACTTTTTGGATCAAAAATCTCCTAGAAAGATTCTGCAATGGGATCTCTCCTCATGTTGGTTCTTCTAGCCGCCAGTATTTTTGAGTGGAGTCTCCTTCAAAATTTGTGTGGAGTCACCAGAGCATGCATAACCAGTATGTGTCTATGATCGACTTCTCAACCAGGTCTTAGAGATAGGAGAATGTCATTTTCTGAAGGATATAATAGTGATTATTCCCTAGAAATGGTGCCAAGATGTTAGCGCCCTGTAATTTTATTATGGTTGTGGTAGTAAGTCACATGGGTAACCATTTCAAACATTTCTATAGACTGTATTCTATCCAATACAGTCAGAGAGGGCTCTCTCTTTGTCACAAAAACATCCACCTATACAGATAGCTTTAAAAAATCATTTAGAAGGATATATTTCTGGTGGGAATAGGATATTTTCACATTTAAAGATGGTAGAAAAAACAAGCAAGAAGAGTCATTTGGAAATGGAGTCACCTCCTGAATCAATCAAGGGTATTACAATGAAAATGAGTGGGGATTTTCCTTTGTACTCTGAGTAAAAGTAGGTATCACATTCAGTCGAATATATTTGTGGGGTGGTAGTAGAAAGAGGATAAATCCTAGTGAAGAAAGAGGCACCTATCTGTGGACAAATCTCTTGCACCACCTTTAGCAGCAGCAACAATAAGGCCAATAACTGATACAAAGCACCTAACAAAGGGTGAGTTCTATAACAACCATCATAAACACATCATGAATGCAATATTTGACACAAGGAGTGCTTAATAAAAATAATTCCTCATATACAACTAGAGAGCATTAGAAGGAAATTACAGAAATGAAATCATGCAAACAGGAAACATGAACTGAATGTAGAACACCGTGATGAATCTCCTAAACGTATAAGAATATTTCTCATTAACACTTCCAAGAAATTTTATAGATATATAAAAACCAAGAGCAAAATGCTTTCTAAATGAAAGTTCCAACCATTTCTTCCTCTTTCAAGGCTATATTTATAGAGTCTTGGGATCCTGAGACAAACCTCAAAATAGATCCAAATTCCTTTACCCTAATCAAGACTTAATCCTGCACACATAAAATATTAACAACTTCTGATATGGCGGATTCACCATGATCACAAAACCAAAATTAGAAAGCACGATAGGATGTGCATGGTGGATCATTTTGGGAAAAAAGAGACCTGGAAACCATGCATGCTAGATGAAAACGATGGACCAAATCACCTTTGATGGTCTGCAATAGCTTCACTCCATGTGTGCATCATCACCTATGAAATTTATTCTAGACCGTAGATCTTGCCTCCAGATCCATTCTGGATCATCAATATGGGATCTACGGTAAACAAAAAATGGGTTGATGGCTTTCTCGAGGTTCAATTTGGTATTTTGTCCCCCACCTTATCCTTTCTTTCCTTTAGCTTTCTGCACCGTCTATCCCTGCATGATTCATTTTCATCCGTTGATCTCAATTTAAGCTATGGAGGGTAGAAATCATAATTTCAACTTTCATAACAAATAACTTTACATTTATGCTTTTCCACTTATTCCCTTCTGCTTCTTCCCTTGGCAAAAATTAAAACGTGGATCTTCCAATTTTCTTCATTGAACTTCTCTTCTTCCACCTCCTCCTTTCCTCTTCCGCATTTCACGGAAAATGGAATGTGGAAAATGAACTTTCAATTTCCTTGGAGCTCAGTTTTGATATTTTTGCTTCTACCTTTAGTGGAAAACAAAAGGAAGACTTTCCAACTCTCATGACTACAATTTTGTCTTTTTTTCTTCCTCCTTTCCACTTCTGAAGTTTTATTTCTGCACCGTCGATCTTTGGTAGAAACACTCTAAGCTTTCTATCTGGAGGATCACGGAAATAAAAAATCAAGATTCTAACTTTTGATATAAAACTTCTTTTCCATTTTTGCTTCTTCCCTTTGTTGGACCGTTGATCTTGGGAAAAAGTGTCCAAGGTCATCGGATCTCGGATCACAAAATGGAGAAATCAGGATTTGATCTTTCTATGGCCAAAACTTAGAATTTCTCTATTCCTACTTTTTGTTGGACCGTTGATCTCCTTAGCGAGTTGGAGCTCCACTGCCCGTTCTCGCCAAGATCCATCTTTGACCAGATTTTTCATGTCAGGCTCATTTCTAAGGTTGTGCCTAAGGATTCTTATCCATTTTGACCTTAAGGCTTAGGAATAAGCCTTCCAAGCAACTTCAAACCTATATATACATATATATAGGTCATAAGACATGAAATGTTTTGACCCTACCCCTCATTTTTCATTGGTATGGACCTTTGAAGGGGTATTAGTGTAGATTCATTGTGTAGAAACATTCAAAATTTAGCATAGGTGCTATTATAAGGGACTATGCAATTTTTGCACATAGGGGTCAAATTTACAAATTGCTTGACCAAGAAATTATGTCTAGAATTCCCTTGTGGAACCTACATGAAAACACTCCCAAAACCTCCCAAAACCCAATTTTTTTGCACGGTTTGAATTATATTCCCCAAGTAGGATGGTGCAATTTCTCCCTTATGACAGAGCGCCAACGCTTATTGTCTATTGGTATCAAGTGCCGCCAGCACCTTTACCTTGTTTACAAGGAGCATCGACACATGTACCCTCTGTGCAAAAAGTGCAAACAAATTTAAATAGGAACAAGGAATATTTGAGAAGCTTCCATACAAAATCCCTCATGGATTTGGTTCCTATTAGCTAGGTAGAGGTGGCATTCGACCTCGTCATCCATAGGGATCATCCCCTATCCATTTCCAAAAGAATCTCATCCCATGTGGACCTTCCTTGGCTTATAAAAGAAGCCTTCATGGAGGGAGTGAGGAGATACCAAGAAGAGCATCCTTATGTTGTGGGATTGAATTCGGGTATTGAAGCAAGCTAGAGTGAGTTTGTGTGCAAGGAGATTTGTGTGACTATGGAGTGTTGTGAGTATGTTGTAATACCATTGTGGAAGACAAAGTTGTCAACATCAAGGATTTGGTTGTAGCTTTGCATTCTTATTTGATTGATACAAAAGTGTTCCCCTTTATCATATTTTATTTGTGCTAATATCAGTTAAATATTGTTGGATTCCTTGATCACTAGCATAGATTGTTAATATATCTTATTAGTCTCATCTTGTTGTCTTGTTTCCTTGATGCTTCTTTGCAGGTATTATAGATCTCATGAAGAGAAGTGGAATAGACACTAAATCTTGGAGATATGAGATGTAAGAGTGATTTTATTAGTATATTAACCATCTAGGGAAAGGATATACTATTTTGGTGCTTTTTTCTATACTTGTACCATACATGGTAGAGGAATAAGCAGTGTCCGCACTACTTGCAGAATTGCTACAAACAAGAGGTGAGCTTCAACATGCCATAGAAATGATGGTTGTGGATCATATCGATAAATTGTCAAATCTGTTGGATTCATGACATCGAGATAGTTCTAGGGGTTTTTCTCTCCTCTAGGTCCATGGCCTAGAGATAATATTTTAGATGAATTTTGGAAACTAGGGTTTCATCGAGTAAGGGATTGTGAAATTTTTACACATAGGGGTCAACTTTGAAAATTACTCAACCAAGAACTTATGGGTAGTGTTCCCAAATGGAACTTTCCTAAGAAAACTTGTAGGACCTCCTGTAACCTAATATTATTGCACAGTTAGAATTCTATTCCCCAGGTAGGGATTCAATAGGTGTCCCTCAAAGCCTCTAGGAGGTGAGGTTCAACATGCCATACAGTGATGAACATGGACCAGATCGATGAAATGCCGACTCTATTGGATTTAGGACATTAGGATAATTTTAGACGTTCCCCTATCCTATGGTTCTATGGCCTATATATCATATTTTAGTTCTATTTTGGATACTAGGGATTTTCTTAGTAAGGGACTGTGCAATTTTTACACATAGGGGTCAACTTCAAAATTCCCCAACTGAGAAATTCTGGCTAGTGTTCCCACATGGAACCTTCCTAAACACACTTATGGGACCTCTTAGAGACCAAGGTTATGTACATACCTTATTTTTATTAGTTTCTTATTTTATAGGTTAAGTGTGTTAGTAAATTATGCAGATTAGGTGCATCAGTCACATGATTTCACATGCAATTTCATGTAAATCGATTTTGGTGAAGAACATGTTGTAAATGAGCATTGTTGTGAATAAAATTTAATATTGTACATGCAATTGGATCATGGTCAAGGACATTATAAATGTGAATTTTTGTGCACTGTTGTCATTGCACATTGTTGTAATTGTGCATTGTTCTCAACGTTATAACTGATATCTCCATGCAATTTTCCAACCTTGAAAAATTGGGAACATTACACATAGAAACATTATTGGCCACACATGCATAATCACACATAAGACTAAACTATGAATATATTGAGAGACATTATGAAATATATATTATATCATGGAAGTTATAATACAAAAATATATGGCCCTTAGATGTCCCGTGAATGTATATGTATCAAAAACATCAATGATGTACATGTAAATGATAGTATATCTATCCTAGACTACACATACAAAGTCTAACTTCCTATTGTAAAAATGGTATAGATATGTCCTAGTCTACACATCAAAACTCTAACATCGTCTTATTTTTCCTGAGTGTGATGCATGTTTCCTCTATCCACGGCCACTATGCATCTTTGTCAACTACAAGTCAAATAGCATATTTGTTTATCAGGTAATTGAACTAATATCGAAGAACTAAAAAACTTAAAAAATATTTGTCAAATACCATATTTGTTTATTAGGTAATTGAACTAATATCAAAGAACTAAAAATCTTAAAAAATTTGAAATATGACTCAATTACTTATAACAAACACTCATTGAATCCATCTGGGGTATAGATTCCTGTGGTTTTCTCCTCCTTTCTAAAAGAATCTCTGTAATGGTGCTCTATGAAAAAAATATCCTATGTCAATTATCTCAATAACTATCAACATGTATGCATCAAAAAGTACTAACCAAATTTGTAATTAATGAACATTTCACTGTAAAAATATGCTTTGGGACAGGCGACTAGGTTTCTTCTATAGCAAGCGGAGCCATAGATTGAACATGAACCTCATTCACATGCACTATTGGACTAGAGTGAGGCTACATTCACCAAATGCTAAAATAGTTAGACATTATGTATGTGAATACACAATACAAACTAATTGCACATGTACAAATATTCAAGTAGATACCTATGTGTGACTTATTTCCACTGTAGATGCAACATTAGTGACACCATTAACAACCCCACTAAGGTCTATCATGGAGGAATATCCATCTTGATGATGTAAACATGCAAAAAAAAAAACATTAAGAAAAACAAGTTTTGGACTAAATTGAAAGCTAACCCACAATTGTCACTGAAGGTTATGTCCATATTACCATGGAATTAGTAGGTTTGTGATCATGGACACCCAATTTTTTTTATGGAAGAGGCTAGTTTGGTGTAGAAAAAACCCTTCTCTATTTTTGGACTGCAGGGAGAGCCAAACCAGAGCAGTGGTGAAGTGATTTGTGTTGATTCCTGCAGTCATAAAGTGTTGTCATAGTTAGACATGGACATGAATGGATGAAAAAGATGCATTTAAAAACTAACTTGTTGTAATATACTTACCTCTTCTTGGGACATATCTCCCCCATGGGAGGGATCACTACTAGAAAATTTGTGCCCCTTTGTAGAGCCGGATAACACCTTCAAGTTTAAACATTATAAATATTAGCAATCTATCAAGTGTTAGGATTATTAATCCTCCCTTTACCATACTATCTATTAGATTAATTTTTCCTAAACTTAGGAACTTTAATTAATTAATTGGGTCCACTTGGCATAATGGGGCCACATGTACCAGTCACTGGATTGTGGGGAACACTGCTAGAGGTTAAATTCCACTTATTGCATGTGCATGCATCAGTTTGGGTGCCTCCTAGACTAATCCCTACATTTTAGAAGCCACTTGGAGTCCCGACACCAACCTACTTCAGTTAGTTGGAGTTAGTACTAGTTAGTCTCAGTTAGCCCCTAGTTACTTTTAATTAGTTCAAAAACAGTTAGCTAGCGCATGCCTTGCATGGATAATGCATGGATGCATGTGGAGTAGGCACCTTTTCCAACCTACCACACTCAATTGCACTGAGTTAACTAGATGTCACTGATTTTTTGAGTTGGTTGGACATCTGGGAGTTGATTTTGGACTCTGATATTGATTGAGAGACCATGAGTTATAGATTCAGTTAGATACAGTCATATCCACTTGGGAGATTCGAATTCATACCCCATGCATTTGAATTATTTCCTATGTAAACTATTGTAACAACGGATATTATTAATTGTGAATGATACTGTAAATCTCTGAGCAATAGTTGTCCGCTTCCTTGTGGTTTGTTTTGTTTAGTTTGTATCTTCATTCTCCATCCATTTTTTGCAAAAAATATTAGAACTATATTCTTGAATATCGAAATGGAATTCAAATTATAATATGATATTAGAGCCTTCTAAGGAAGGTTTCATGCTTGTTTCTCCCCTTCGAACATCATAAGCAGCTGGGTTTCCACATAAGTCCTCCATGATGATTTGATATCTCTATATTTATTCAAATCAGCGGAGAGGGTGCGAAGGACCATCAAAACATCTTCATGCCAGGATGAAAAGCATGATTCTAACAGTTCATATATTTTAGTGTGTTATTGTTGTGAAATTGGAAGGTTCTACATAGCTTGTGTGAAGTTTTGCAGTACTTCCAGTCGGAGAAATTATGAGTTCTCAAACTCCTAAACCACGGATACTCAAAACTTCCAATTATCTTGATTGGATAATTGATATATACCTGGCCTTGTGCAAGCATGGCTATCATAGGATCATACATGGATGGGAGCCTGAGCCTCATCAGCTGGTAGATCGAAACAAGTTTCTGAACCATTGTGATGAAGCTTTCACGTACCTATGTACTATATTTCCATATATATCCTCTTCCACCTAGAAGGCTTGAGGACTCCTAAAGAATCTCGGGGGAAGCTTGATATCTTGTTTAACAAACAAGGTGAGCTTCGGGGACACATTCTGGAGAATGAGTTGGTATCTTTACATCCCAGCAGTTATGAGACTATTGAAAAATTATTTACTAAACTCAAGTATCTAGTACTCTAGTGTAGACAAAGCGGGATAGAGCGGAAGGATGAGCAAAATGTCCTTTCCATACTCGGCAAAATAGGCCCTGAATATTTTGTATTTTTTTCCATATTTCATTCCAAGCGGGAAATCTTTCCCGATTGGAAAATTCCTTCATTAGATTATTTTTCCAAGTCCTTAATCAAGGAGTAAGACAATTTGATTCAAATGGGATTCATCAAGACCTCCAAAGATCAAGCTATCCTAGTTACTGACTCTTCCAAAGCGCAAGAAAATGTGAAATCAAAGAAGAAGGATCCAAAAGAAGCTGATTCAAAGCATAAATGGAATCAACAAACTTCCGAAGGAGCCTCCAGCTCTAAGAAGAAAAATAAAAAGTGTCCCTACTCTATGAGGGGTTTTCATCCAGAAGACTCATGTATGAAGAAGACCCTCGACCAGATGAAAGATCTATGTGTTTAGAACAATATTTTTATTCCACAAAGAGCAGTAATGTCAGATGATGAAGAGAATATTGAAGAATATGAGATATGATTGCATGCAATCCTCTCTCCATCGAAGGCTTATTTGATAGATTCTGGAGCATCCAACCACATGGTTGATTCTAGGGAATCCTTCATGACCTTCCCTATATCAGGAGGACCTAAAATTCATATGGGAGATGAATATAAAATACCAGATGTTGAGATAGGTTTAGATAAAATCCACCATGATTATTTCATGCCCTCTCCTACAGAAAAAGAAATCATTTAAGATGAAGAAGAAGCATATTTTTCCCTACACTCAATTCGAATGGAAGAAAGTCTCCTTTTCCTGCTTCTCCAGAAGTGTATGAGATCCCTGATATATCACCTCCTCACATGGATTATCTATAATAAGACATTTGAATCTATGTTTGTGAAGAAAAACACTCTTCCTATTATTTGCAAACATTCTCTAGTAATTCTTTAAATTTCATGCATAGTTTACCAGTGACTATTTCAGAAACAGTAGAGGAATTTGATCTCTCTATCTATAATGATGTTTATGGTGTACACATAAGTAATACCATTGATATTATGGAAATAATATCATATTATAAGAGTGATCCATTCACTCTCATAAATCTATAGGTTCCAGTAAATTCCTACGTGATTGCATGCACTGGAAATCATAATTTTGAAGAAGAATAAAATTGTCCATCTACCGTCTCGGTGGAGCAAAGTTTTGTATTTGATAAGAATATTTTTGGATCTAATTCATTTTTTTATATGATAATATGTGATTAATTTTTCAACATTCAATATATTTCAATACTTCTTAGAATTGGTTTCATCAATTTTGGTGTGACAAATCAAGCATCGCAAGTCTCTTTCAATTTTGTTGTTGATGATTCGATGTTAGTTATTTCTTATCAATTTAATGATATCAGATTTTTTTAATTATTGAATATTTCTGAAGATATATCATATTATGTAGATCAAGCATTCACTCTCCATAGTCCGAGGGCTTCTCTACCTTTGGTCACATGCTCATCTCCTTACAGAACTAGTAAAGAGGGTGACATTCTGCATCTTCCTTGACACTTGCTCCTCACACTTGGGGCTGATTTTATCACTCAAGGTTTTCTGTTCAAGGCTGAAATATATCAGGTTCTTGGGTGTTCCTCACATGGTTTTAATTCTCAATAAATTTTACTCTCTCCTCAGTTGATTTCAGCTGCTCTACATGGGTCCATTTTTCACAATGCAACTGTTCATATTTCTGATTCAATTGAGTACATTGTTCTTCTTACAAAGAGGAATATTCCACTATACAACAGTATGTTGTTTGGACTCATGGGTTCACCTACATAGAAGAACCAATATACTACTGCTACATAGTAGCAGCAAAAAGTTTCACAAGTTTTTTCAAAATTTGTATTTCTACTTATTTTTTAGGGGGGGGGGGGTTCCCATGTTTCCTTGGTTGTATTAAGCAACATTTTTTACTATATTTTAGATTGTATTTGGGTGACCTATGGTCTTGTTACCAGGGCCCATAGTTTTCCAAGTTAGGATTGAGGGGCCCGATGTTAGGATTATTAATCCTCCCTTGACCATACTATCTATTAGATTAATTTTTCCTAACTTAGGAACCTTAATTAATTAATTGGTTCCAATAGTACAATTGGGTCCACTTGGCATAATGGGGACACATGTACTAGTCACTAGAGTGTGGGGAACACTGCTAGAGGTTAACTGCCACTTACTACATGTGCATGCATAAGTTTGAGTGCCTCCTAGACCAATCCCTACATTTTAGGAGCCATTGGGAGTCCCGACACCAACATACTTTAGTTAATTGGAGTTATTACTAGTTAGTATCAATTAGCCCCTAGTTACTTTCAGTTAGTTCACAAACAGTTAGCTAGGGCATGCCTTGCATGGATAATGCATGGATGCATGTGGAGTAGGGGTATTTTCCCACCTACCACACTCAGTTGCATTGAGTTAACTAGATGTCACTGATTTTTTGAGTTGGTTTGACATCTGGGAGTTGATTTTGGACTTTGATATTGATTGAGAGACCATGAGTTAGAGATTCAGTTAGATATAGTCATATCCACTTGGGAGATTTGAATTCATACCCCATGCATTCGAATTATTTCCAATGTACAATATTGTAACACTAGATATTATTAATTGTTAATGATACTATAAATTCTTGAGCAATACTTGTCTGTTTCCTATGTGGTTTGTTTTGTTCACTTTTTATCTTAATTCTCCATCCATTTGCAGCAAACATTATTAGAACTATCTGCCTGAAGATCGAAATGGAATTCAAATTCTAATATGAAGGAGTACAATAAGGAAAAACAATTTGAACAACATTAATTCATTAACCATGTACTTACATCCCTAAAAAAATCATAGAATCCACCACAGGGAAAGTCACTCAAATCATTGTCGGGGACACATTTTGTTGAGAATGTAGTGCCGGCAACTTAAAATATTGTAAATATTAGACCATATAACAAATGAATGAACTAAGATATATTGAAAAAATGACATGCGTTAGCAAAATGGCATGTTGAAATATGACCTCAATGTTGGTTGTTTCTACCTCAGATACAACAACACCTGGTACACGACCATCCCTTGTAGAGGCATCAAGCTCCTGCAAGATTAAAAATTGTATATATTAGAATATTTTAATGTGTACAATATGAATAAAAATAAATTGAATGACATTATATTTTTAAAAATATACTTACCTGGCTGAAAGTCATCTTAAAGGTACCATGTGTTGGTCCATGACCATAGAAGGATTAACCACATGACAAGCACACATGTGGCTCAATATGGGGCTCATGGGATGTCAGTTTTCCACCACTAGTAGATGGTCCTCTGCCATTGGAATATGATGGATATGCCCCACCAGAGAAAGAGGTCCCTACCTGGTCAATAACTGCGTTGTGGAAGAGAATCACTTGAGCTAGCATCAGAAACATCTCCAGTATCTGAGGAATCATATTATGTGCAAAAGGGACGCTTGGCCTTGGTAGCTATATGGAGGTAACTATCGATTGGAATATCTATGCTTAGAATTGGGAAATTTTTTGGGGCATCCCCATACCAATGCCCTGGAACCCCAATAACTCAAAATAGTTGACATGTTTTCCCAACACAAACTCAACATAGAGTTTTCAGAGGAAGAATAGAGGTACTTCCTTGTTGTTGTGTGGGGGAATGTTAAAAACCATATACCATCTGTCCATCCAATGATCTCTAATTGGTTTACAAATGCACCAATCAATTGAAATATGTTTTCTACTAGTGTCTCGAATGACATTTGTACCAGGAACTCTAAAATGTGAATATGTTTTATCTTTGGTGATTTTTAGCTTCTCCATGTCATTGTATCTCAAGCCACTGACACATTATTTTTGTATTCTTTCTCTATACGATGCTATGATTTACAATGCATCATTTTATCAGATGGTAATGTCTAAAATAGAATCTAATGATGATGACAAGGAGCATAGGAGTTCATCTCCACTCCTCTAACCCACACCAATCTCTCTCAAATGAGAGATCTCTCGCAAAATATGTGCATTTGGGTCCATAGTCGTCACTGCAAAATAAAATAAAAATATCATTAGAAAAATACACATGGTATAATGACATCTCAAAGCAATGAAAAATGTAAAACTAGTGTACAAAAAATAACAACATGACTATTTAAATTGAACAAATTTTACACTAAAGAATAAACATTTAACATTTTTCCATCCTAAATTTATGTTGTATATGTGTATTAATTTTAATTTCCAGATGCATATATACCTTATTTTTAGGCTTTGATTATGAAGTTTCATCAAAATTGTAGGGTGTTGACTAATGCCCTTGGAGGACCAACTATGAGATTCTAGGTAGAGGCAAGGGATAGATCCTATAGGAGGGGGAACAAGGCACTATTGATGACTAAATCCCAATATAGGAAAGGATTATGATATATGTAATTATTTGTTGTAGCATGAAGCTTTTTGGAATCTATAGGCCATTTAACATATTTGTTTATATGTAATTCCGGGTAGATATGGATTGCACTTGATGTTATTTTAGTTGTATGCACTATTTCTATATACACATGAGAAAATTTGTACATTTGTGTATTGTGGTTTAATATCTAGAATTCAACATAATTAACAATTTTCAAGATTTTAGGATTGCAATGTTTCCACTAGATTCTATTGTTAATTTTACTATTCTTTGATTAGGATCTTTATATGAAAGAATAAAGAGATAGAGAAGATACAGAAGACACAAATATTTTCCTCGGGGATACCATAAAGGAGAAAAACCCACAAATATCCTTAGAATAGTTCCGTGACTAAGACAATATCACAAGATGGAAAAAAACAAGAATAATAAGTCTTTTGCATCTCTCTCTCTCTCTCTCCTCCTTATCCTCTCTCTCACCTCATGCAAACTTGAGTGAGTAAGTGTCTGTCTAAATAGGGATGGTGCCTTCATATTTATATTATTTGTTTAGTGACTTACTCAACTAACTAAATGATCCATTTTATCTCTTTGGAGCTGACAGTTACACCAAAATATCATCATGTTGAGCCATGTTTCAACCTTATTCATAATACCTAAATTTCTCTTTGCTAAAATGGGTTGATTTGAGGTTGTTTCCCCGTTTTTACCCTCTCTAGATAGGCTAACACTTTTCCCCTTCATGCTAGAAGTGCCGAACATGCTCTTTCTTCTAAATAAAGGTGCACCGACACTCTTTCCCTTCATGCTAGAAGTGTCAAATGCACTCTTTCTTTGAAAGAAAGGTGAATCGGAGGTCTTTCCCTTCATGCTAGAAGCACCGACAGTGCTCTTTCGCTTCCTGCTTAGTGCACCGATGGTGATTTGAGGGAAAAAATGAAGCTTTGAGACCCTTCTCGAAGGTGGATGAGGTGGGGGTCAATCCCTATTATCTAGGCGAGGTGGCATTTGGTTCCTAGCCTATTAGGAAGATACCTAAGACCCCTCCTCCTAATCCTCAACCTACTCTATCCCTTTAGACTTATAAATTAAACCCTCTCTCCATTGTGAAGGGGGGAAGGACTATGGTACTATTATGCTAGTGGAATTTATAGGTGATCCCTATCATCCTTTGGGAGGCTATTATCTTTCTTTAGAAGCTTTTCTTGGCTTGGATTGTTGGATGGAAAGTTGCGGTGTTAAGGATAGGGTTTTGCAGCTAAATATATGAAGGCCATGGAGCATGGATCAACAAAGAGAGAAGAGGATTTGAAGACCTCGGGTAGGTGATCTATCCATTGGCTTGCATTTATATTTGATCTACGAAAGTAGGATGTATTTTTTATTTTATTTGTTCTAGATCCACTTCGACTATGGAGATCTGGTTTGAGTCTGCTTTAGTAGTTTTATCTGATAATGAATTTGGTGACTCGACTACGGATGTGCATAGATATGATTTCTTTTGTTTTTGATTTCATGTCTCTTTATCAATCCTTTTGCTAGCATCTAGAGACCCTCCCTCCTTTAGAATTTGTCTTTGAAGAGTGTCTTGCATCCTCTTAATGATTTTTGGATAACTATTAGACCTTCTTCCCTTCTACCAGAGGAAATCTGGCTTTTACCCTATTTGTTTCTCCACCGGCGTACCTGGGTTGTGTAGACAGAGCATCGTTGGTATTATTTTTTAGTTTCATAAGTGCTGGATTTATAGGTGCTCTTTTCCTTAAGAGATAGTGCACCATCAGCACTCTTCTGTAGTATTGTAGGTGCACCTGCCCCTCTTAGGCACTCTTTTGTAGTGTTGTAGGTGTGCCTACCCCTCCTAGGTGTCTGGTGCAGTATAGGGAGGTTCTTCAACCCTTTGAAACTCATATTTTAGCTCATATTTCCTTTTTTTTTTGGTTTTGGTTTGATGGATTGTGGTTTTTAGGATGCATGTGATAGTCATACACCCCCTAGACCCAACATTCACTCTGTGTGGAGTTGATTTTGTTGATTTTGGGATGTTTTACTAGTCAAGTGAATGACTTAGTTGTGATAGGAAATTTCAATCCTTTACTTGTTAGCTCTTCCTTGCCATTCATAATCACATTTCCAGACCTCTTCAAATCTATTTGGATAGTCAGATATGATCTCCAAACCCTTCCTCCCCTCAATCATTGAGTTTTGATTGCATTTTGGTTGTTTTGGAGCAATTCTTGACTTTTTGGAGTTGTTTGGGTGCTTGTCATATTCCTTTTGATTTCTGAATAAATGGAGTGCTGTAGATATGTTATCATTTTCTATTTGTAGATCTGAAAAGAGTTTATTTATCAGTTTCATTTTGATACATGCATTTTAAATTTGAAGTGCTTCCCTACTTTGTGTTATACATTGTTGAGTTTTGTTGTATCTTTGATTTCATTTGTACCTTTTGGACTATTAATGCAGAAAGTTAGAATTAGTGCACCCTAGGAGAGAATTGTCCTTTTCTTTATTGTTTAGATTCATGATTTTTTGAAGAGAAAACTCAATCAAAAGAGAAGAACATTAATATAAAAAAAAACCACCAACCCCCTTATGCGCGTGTTTGCATTCATAGGTATTTTTAAGAATTGTGATTGATGTTAGTTTTTGAATCTTCAAAGTTTATTTTGACTAGAACTTGGGTTTTTTAGATCTCTAATTTCTGTCTTCTTTAATAGAAAACTATTTCCCTACCTTAGGTAGCTTTAATCGAAAGAGAAATGTGCATTTTCATGTAGCTAGGATTTTCATTCTTTTTACATTTTCAGTCTACAAATCATGCATACAATTAACTTTTGAAGATAAAATTAACACTAGCATAGGTTGAAAATAATTTAGTAACTGTGTGTAAGTTAGTGACATGTTCTGTTAAGCATGGAAGATGTCGTTTATTGCCTGCATTGCATCCCAGGTTCTAAGTGGTTCCTACACGTACCGTCGATATATAGAACACCCTTTCATGTACCATTGAGGTATATCAAAAGGTACTTCATGTACTTGATTGTACATTGGAAAGTCCCTTTTGAATGGTTGTGCATTAGACAACACCACTACGGATTTGATCTCCCCCGTACCTAGTGTATATTGGGAGACCCTCTTAGGATTCCTGTGACCAACTGAGATAACATTTTGGCCATCTTGGCATCACAATACACTGAGAACAATAATTAGGGAGATTACTAAGCACATTCCATCCAGGTAGTAGGGTGTTCAGGAAAGGGTACGGTCCCAATCCTCCTTGTTGAGTTTTACTATTGGACCCTGCGATATCATTAGAGGAAATTTGGGGTTTAAAATGGGCCTTATAAGAAAATGAGGCAACAATAAATTCTTATGAGTTGGAATTCAAGAACCAATAGAATTTCAATAAAATGAGTCAACCATAATGGTTGAATTGACATATTTGTCATAAAAAAACTATTATTTTGTTCGTATTTTCAACATATCTCCATATGTTTTTACTCAAATTTCAAGCGGGAGGGATCGTTAGATGTGGAATTCAATTCCGCATCCAACGAGTACCCACAATGCATACTTTTCAGGGAACCCGCTACCCCAAAAATAAGAAATACCTGAAAAAATGTGATGATGACATCATCATCATATTTTTTCAGGTATTTCTTATTTTTTGGGTAGCGGGGTCCCTCAAAAGTATGTAGTGTGGGACATGTTGGATGCAGAATTGAATTCCGCATCCAACAAGCCCTCCTACTCAAAATTTGAGTAAAAACACATGGAGATATGTTGAAAATATGAACAAAAAAATAGTTTATTTTCTTTCTTCCTCCAAAATTAATAAATATTATTTCATTATTTTCCTTAGGAGGCCCATTTTATACCTCAATTTTCCCCTAATGATAGTGAGTTGTGAATCCTTGATAATCCCATGAGGATCCTAGTCGTTCATCCACTCCTATTCACATTGTTTGCTTGTTTCTTTTAGACTTAAGTAGTGTTTAATTTGTGTTGGTACTTCATATATTATTAGAGAGTTCAGATATGTGAGACATTCACAACATCATCACATTTTTTTAGGTATTTATTATTTTTGGGGTAGCGGGGTCCCTAAAAAGTATGCAGTGTGGGACATGTTGGATGCATAATTGAATTCCGCATCCAACAAGCCCTCCTACTCGAAATTTGAGTAAAAACACATGGAGATATGTTGAAAATATGAACAAAAAAATAATTTTTTTCTTTCTCCCTCCAAAATTAATAAATATTATTTCATTATTTTCCTTAGGAGGCCTATTTTAGACCTTAATTTTCCTCTAATGATAGCGAGTTGTGAATCCTTGATAATCCCATGAGGATCCTAGTCATTCGTCCACTCCTATTCACATTGTTTGCTTGTTTCTTTTAGACTTGAGTAGTGTTTGATTTGTGTGGTACTTCATATATTATTAGAGAGTTCATATATGTGAGACATTCACAAGACCAATAGTCAAGAGTATCCTTTTCAGGGTATGTCTTTTGTTTCTCCCCCTTGTGGAGTTGCTTGTCCTCCCTTTATAGCCACTTTAAACCTTCCCGGATTGACTATAAGATTACCTATGTGGTTATTCTCCAATTATTTTATACCAAATGCATCATTTGTGTTAGATCTTGGTTCTTTACCGCATGAGCATCAACCTCATGTTAATCCTTCTCATCCTTCATCGAATGTTGAATTTACTTCCCTTTCTCCCTCTTCACCTATTGAAAAATATGAGGTTAGTGTTATAGATGATTTTACCACACACGGTTGATCATACTTTTATGGCCTTCCCTGTCCCTCTGTAGACTCTTTAGACCCCATGCACTATTTTTGTACCTTTGATGTTTCCAATATCATCCCTAAAAACACATGTTATTTGTTGTATGCGACTTTTAATCCCTTTTCCGCGTATACACGCTGATATTACCCCTAAACCAGCGTACATTTGGACGTGTGAAAAAGGCCAAATGCTTTGGAGTTTTCCTTGATGTGGATCTGAGTCACTTGTCTCTTGGCATTCCATATGCTTTGAGATTGCTCAGATTTGACCTTCCATTACCCCATTGAAGCACTATATAAGGAACCCTTTGGACACATTGAAGAGGAGAGGAATTAAAAAGTAAGAAAACTATAGTTCATTGTTGCTATAACTTGCTTATACTTGAGTCTCCATCCCTTTGTCCCTTGGAGCACTTTGTGTTCTTCCCAAGCTTTCCTTTATTGTGATATTTCTATTGAGAGATGGAGGATTGAGGTGGTGGAGGCCCAAGTGGAGGAATTAGTTTCTCCAGTTCGCAGATGTGCCGATAGAGGTTGTCACTCATGTAATCTATGATTTATATTAATAGAAATATCTTTTCCTGTCCAATGATGTGCATTTAAATGAATATTGAATCCATGGATGCTTTTAATTGCTTATACATTATTGATTATATATGCTAGAGTAGGTCTAACACCATTATATAGCATGCTTGTCTTGTTTGCTGTTGTTGAGAGAGAAAATTGCTAACACCAGCAGGATTGGAAAAAGCTCAATGAGGATCTACATTAACCATCTAGAATAAGGTATGTTTCGAGATATTTTAGTGTTAAATGTTTTATTTCTCTTGCATATTGGGAAGGGATTGGTTTATGTAGTTTCTCTGTCTATTGTGGTACACCCCAAGCCATATGAAGTTTTCTTTGTAATAGAATCGGAGACCATATTGGGGACATTCCTTGTTTTTCTTTGGGGTTTGGGGGCACAATGTGCTTGATATTATTGACTTGCTATTTGTTTCTCCTTGTTTATGTGTTGCATTTTATAGTATGTTCATCCATTGACACTCCCCTTTATTGGTTTGACCCTTGGCCTACTTTTTACCACTATCTTCTTTGTATACGCAGGTTTTTGGCCAAAAGTCACGTACACATGCAGGTTTTTGGCCAAAAGCCACATATACATGCAGGTTTTTGGCCAAAAGCCACATATACATGCAGGTTTTTGGATGAAATCCACGTATACATGCAGTTTTTTTGCCAAAAGTCGTGTATATACATAGCTGTTCTTTAAACAGTCACGAACATCCTCCCTTTTGGTGAGTTTTATGTTGTGGGAAGTTGTTGGGTGGGTTGTGAGTGTGATTGGGTCTTCCTTGGTTCTGATGTTGTTTGTTGGATGCTTCTTTTGTGACCAGAGACCTCCTTTTCATTTATTTTTCTTTGAAAGTAGTTTTAGTCATTTATCCTTTTTGTTTTTCCATTAGTGCATTACTCTTTTTTGTCTCGGTGTCTTGATGGGCTTGTGTTTTATACTTGCTGCAGAGACTGAGAGTTTTAGATGACTTTTATTGCATTTTTCATTCTTTGATATTGAAAAACAAAGTAGTTGCATCTTAGATATAGATTTGAGGAGGTACTTGCATTGGATTTCTTGGATGAGATTTGTGTTTAGGCTTTCATATAGGAAGGATTGCATTGGCATTCGAAAAGGAATATATATATTTATGCATCTCATGTAGTGGCATACCCTATTTTTCATTTGACAAGGATTGCACTTAGCATTTTTTGTTATGGTGTCCACTTTTATTTCACTGCTGAGTCTTCATATCACTAGTTTCATGGCCATTTCCCTTTGAGTAATTATATCCAATTAAAATCAACGCATAATAAAATGAATTACACTCTTTTCTTTTCTAGGGTACACCCTTCATTTTAGGGTATTGGAATAGTTCATTGTGAGTTAATTCTCCAAGACCACTAAACAAAACAATTAGGTGTCTATCCAGGTGAGAGAGTTTTAAAATAATCAACCCATAGTTACCTATCTTAGACATTAATTAAATCATTTTTGTCTTATTACCTAGTCTCCTAGATTCCACTCTATGCTAGTTTCCTTCTACATGTCCTAGAAGTCAACACATGCCAAAAATGAGTCACGAAGCACTTGGGAAACTTCCTGGAAACCCATTTTAGCATTTATTCCTTATTCCAGATCCTCCAAAGTGCATATCTACTTTTTCTGAAAAGCTGTCTGTTTTATTGAGAATTAAGGCAAAAGGAAAAGCTAGACTAGGTGCAGTTGACTTGTTTTTTTCCCACGTCATACTCCCTCCTTTTCTCCTAATAAAATCATGTATGAGTTGTATTTCCATCCCTCATTATATTTCATACTTTAATTATCCAATTCGTGAGCATGTTGGTGGATTTGGAAATTGCTTTATGCACCTATGGGGGATTTGACTAGATTTAGTAAGACTACTTTTTGACCTTTTTGAATGGAATCCTTATGCATTAAAATATCTCATGTAATTATATATTTCATTATCCTATTACTTCACAAGTTTGGCTATTGTACACTTATTCAATACAGATTAGTGTTATGCTCCAAATTCAGTCTCCTTTGATGTTAATTTTCCATGTTTGATTCACAATTTTGTGAGTGTAATTGTTATATCTCTTGGGTTCAATTTCCACATGGTATAATAGCCTTTGTATATTGATTTATCTCATTACATATTTCTATTGCAAGTTTGACATCTTGACTGGGAGCATATTCTGCTGACTGAAGGGCACAGTTTCTGAGCTATCGACCAATCTCAAAAGATCATCTTGACTCGATTCAATTTATTTGAGTGGAAAGCTGAGATGGAGATATTGTTGAGCGAAAAAGGTTTGTACAGGGTTATTATGGAACCTAAGTCAGAGCCCGATGCAGGTATAGAGAAAATCAAATGGCACACCAGGAGGGATGAGGCCTATGGTCCTTTGTGTCTAAGCATTTAAAGAGACCTCCTCTTCCATCTTGATGGATTGAAATCACCTAATGAAGTGTGCGAGAATCTTGTAGATATTTTTGGTAAGACAGATGAGATGAGAGGACATTAAATTGAGAATTAACTGATATCCTTGAGTCCCAGTAGCTTTGAATCCTTGCAACTCTATTTTTCCAACTTTAAAGCCCTTGTTTTGTAGCTAAAACAGTGTGGGATCAAAAAGAAGGAAGAACAACTAGTTTTGGCCATACTATCGAAGCTTGGCCCTAACTATTTAGTGTTTTTTTCGACCTTCCATGCCACCAAGTTGACAGCGCTAGCCTGGAAGATTCCTAAGATTTCAGAGTTCAAGGAATCCCTCACATAGGAACAAGATAATTTGGTGATGATGGGAACCATCAAAACTTCCAAAGACTAAGATTTGGTTGCTAGAGATTCAAGGGTGGATTCAAAAAGAAAGAAAAAATCTAAAAATCCACCTGAGAAAAATAGAGACAAGAACAAGTCTCAAGAGGATCCCCAAGGTTCCAAGAAGAACTTCCAGAAGAAGAAGAACAAAGGAGAAATGAGAAAGTGCGCATACTGCAGTAAGGGCTATCATCCTAAGAGCTCTTGTATGAAGAATCAAATTGAAATTTTGACCCAACTCCTAGAGAAGAATAACATCTCCCTTCCTGATTGCACAAAGAAGAGGGAAGGAAGATGAAATTCAAAGGACAGAGAGAGAGTACATTCCTTGGTTTCTGGCACATCAATCTCACCTAACTTCATCATAGAATCTGGAGCTTCTAGACATATGGTTTCGACAAAAGAGGCATTCTCCTCTCTTGACATGTTGAAAGGTCCACCAATAGTTTTGGGAGATGAATCTCTCACTAACAGTTTGGGGAAAGGAAGGATTGATCTTGACCATGGTAAGTTCAATAATGTGTTGTATGTTCCAGGTCTTGCCTTTAATCTCTTGTCAGTGTATCATATCACTCACACTGGGTCTCCAAAGAAGGTCATATTCTCCCTTAATGATGTTGAAATCACTGAGATTTCGAATGGTAAATTCATAGAAAAAGGTGTTGTTGATCACACTTTGAAGGTATATATGTTTTCCCAATTTCTACCCTACTCAAATCCATCTGCTCTTCTGATTCATGCTAATGAGGCAAGCAAGCTTTCGCATGAAATATTTGGCCATATTAGCTACAAGTATCTTTATGATTTGAGTGAAAAATATATGGTCATAGGGCTACCAAAGATTAAGTTTTCCAAGGGAGTCTGTCAAGGTTGTATCCTAGGAAAACACCGAGAGCACAAATTTGAGAGAGCTAGTCATGAGAGAACCTCTGCACCTCTTGAGTTGATCCACAGTGACATTGATGGTCCATTTCCTCATATGTCAACAAGTCAAGCCAAATATGCACTGAACTTCAAAGATGAATTTTCTAGGTATTGTTGGGTTTACTTCCTAAAGCATAAGTCTGAAGTTTTTGACCTCTTCAAAGTCTTTAAAGCCTTGGTTGAAAACCAGTCTGGGAGGAAACTCAAGATCCTCATATCTGACAATGGTGGTGAGTATGTCAAGTCTGATTTCATTTAGTATTGTAAATATGTAGGTATTTAGATGCAACATTTGATCCCTTACACACCATAGCAAAATGGTGTTGATGAGAGAAAGAACAGGTCACTAAAGGAGATGGCAACCTGCATGATGGAGGCTAAGAATTTGCCACCAAAGTTTTGGGCCGAGTCTATAAAATGTGCATCCTAAATCCAGAATAGGGTGCCTCATAATAATATTGATGGCATGACTCTTTTTGAATATTGGAGTGGGT
>LPNX011142660.1:77150-87670 GCA_001517045.1 Pseudotsuga menziesii | reverse complement strand
AAGAGCCTTTAGTAGCAGTTGAAGTTGGAGAGTCTTCTTCACCACCAGATCCATTGATTGTAAGTGGAGAGACTAATGAGTTTGCTGATTCTGATATGTATAATAATGATGATTTGATTTCATATCTTGACATTCCTACAAGACCAAAATGGGCAGAAAAGACCATTCTTGTAGCAGGGGAACTAGCTGGAAATCCTAGTGACACTAGGAGGACTAGATATCAGTCTGAGAGTGCCCTTTGTATGAAATATCCTTTATTTTCTAAGAAGTGATATCTGATGGTTGAATCAGATCCAAAAAAATATGAATATGCAGCACATGATCCAATATGGAAAACAGCCATGAAAGAAGAATTCAGCTCACTCCAGAAGAACAACACTTGGGAACTCGTTGATGTTCCCCCAGGGAGGAAGCTAGTTAAATGTAAGTTGGTTTTCAATACTAAGTTTGATGCTGATGGTTCACCTTTGAAATATAATGCAATATTGGTAGCCAAGGAATACCCACAAGTACATGTTAGTGACTACAATGAAACCTTTGCACAAGTGGCAAAGATGGACTCCATAAGGCTATCTTTATCCATTGCAGCTTCGAAGTAGTGGGAGGCACATCACATGGATGTGCAGTGTGCTTTCCTAAATGGAGATATCACTGAGGATATTTACATGTATAAACTAGAAGGGTTTGTTTCTAATCCATCTTTAGTGTGCAGGTTAAAGAAATGATTGTCTAGGCTCAACCAAACCCCCAATGCTTGGTATGCCAAGATTGATGGCTTTCTACTGTCATTTAGTTTTGTTGGAGGAAATTCTGATCCTAATGTCTATTTGAAGCTGATTCATGTTTCTTTGATGATTATTGTCTTGTATGTGGATGACCTTCTAATTACATGAAGTTCAAAGAAAGAGATTGCCTCCTTGAAGGATGCAATGAACCATGCATTTTCTATGGCATATTTGGGATTGTTGAGCCAATTCTTGGGTCTTGAAATTGCTTAATCCCAACATCGAATCAAAGTACATCAGTCCAATTATGACTTAGATTTTCTGAACAAGTTCAACATAAAATATTGCAAGCCAAGCAAGACTCCCTTTCTTTCAAGAGTTAAGCTTGAAGAAGCAGGTTCTTCTCCTATAGTAAATAATACACTGTATAGGCAGTTGATTGGATGTTTGATTTATCTTACACACACTCAACCTGATCTATATTATGCAGTTAGTGTGGCTTCAAGATACATGGATCAGCCTCATGAGATCCACTGGAGGGCATCCAAAAGGATCCTAAACTTTGTTCAAGGAACAAGAACTCATGGGATCTTCTACAAAGAAAAATCTGATCTTGATTTGATTGGGTTTACTGACAGTGATTAGGCAGGTGACAACACAGATTGAAAGTCAACATCAGGATATGTGTTCATACTTGCAAAAGGACCGGTCAGCTGGTCAAGCAAGAAGCAGAGTGCCATAGCACTCTCATCTACAGAAGCAGAGTATAGAGGAGTTGTAAATGCAACAACTCAATGTTTGTGGTTGCAGGGAATACTTGGAGAATGCGGCTTTGAATCAGAGTTTTCAACTATTATCTACTATGATAATCATAGAACCATTCAAATCTATAATGATCCAGTTCAGAGACAACGAACCAAGCACATTGAGATCCACATGCACTACATCAGACATCTTGTGCATGATGGTACCATTCATCTACTCTTCTGTGCATATTCAGAACAAGTAGTAGACATCTTCAACAAATTTTCTTGTGAGAAGACATTAAGCAATATAAAATCACTGTTGGGGATTGTTGATCATGCTATGAATCATGATTGATGACAATATTTCCAAATTTTGTTTTCCTGTTCATGTTTAAGGGAGGATTTTCCCACTGGATTTTTGCCTCTTTCCTTGGTTGTATGGACAAGCAGTATGTAAAGGGTGACTAAGCCTCGTTGCTAGGCCCTATAGTTTTCTGATATTTACTTATAAATTCAGGATTAAAGGGGGGTGTTATAATAATCAACCCATAGTTACCTACCTTAGACATTAATTAAATCATTTTTGTCTTATTACCTAGTATCGTAGATTCCACTCTATGCTAGTTGCCTTCTACATGTCCTAGAAGTCAACACATGCCAAAATTGAGTCATGGAGCACTTGGGAAACTTTCTATAGACCCATTTTAGCATGTCTTCTTTATTATAGATCCTCCAAAGTGCATATCTGCTTTTTTTGAAAAGATGCTTGTTTTATTGAGAATTAAGGCAAAAGGAAAATCTAGACTAGGTGTAGTTGACTTATTTTTTCCCACATCATCCTCCCTCATTTCTTCCTAATAAAAGCATGTATGAGTTGTATTTCTATCCCTCATTACCTTTCCTACTTGACTTAGCCAATTTTTGAGCTTCATGGTTGATTTGGAAATTGCTTTATGTACCTATGGGGGATTTGACTAGATTTAGTAAGCCTACTTTTTCACCTTTTCAAATGGAATCCTTATTCATTCAAATATCTCATGTAATTATATATTGCAGTAGCCTATTACTACACAAGGTTGGATATTGTACACTTATTCAATACAAATTAGTGTTATGCTCCAATTTCAGTCTCCTTTGATGTTAATTTTGCATGTTTGATTAGAAATTTTGTGAGTGTAATTATTCGATCTCTTGGGTTTAATTTCCATAGAGAGAAATGATTTATATAATTAGTGTTCTTAGTATCCTCGTCTTACAAGGGAGCTAAGCACGAGGAAGTGTGAGTGGTTATGATTGGGATGACCCCTGGTTGTAACTGATTAGCACCCATGGGGGATTCACTTTTTGACCAATATCCTATCACGTTAGTTCATATTGTGCAAATTAAAATTATAAAAAAATGAACCAATATATTGAAGGTATTAGGGGGGATGAGGGGTTTAAAGTGGGGGTGGGTAGGGTGGTTTATAAGGATTGAGGTGTAAAAATGGCTAGGGAAGAGGTTTTAAGTATTGGGAGGGGGTTTCAAATAAAATATTTTGGGTCATTATCTCTGGAAATTAAGGGTATAATTTAATATCCCATGATCACATGTGCTATGTGACAGGTTCACTAAGTGAAGTCCCCGTGGTAGCACTGGAGATATTTCCAGGTTTTTATTCATATATGGGGGCTCTTTTGATAGTTTCGGGCTTTGCTACCTTTCCCATATGGTCAATCCCACCAGTGACTGTCCACTTGAGCATTGATTGTATCAAGGTGACCTTATTTTCCTTACCTAGGTTATTAAAGGGGGTATTTGCAGAGGTTATTCTGTAGGTGTCCTGGCCAGGTAAGGGTCGGACAACAAAGTCGCTATATGCATTGAAGCTGAGGGCCACTATAATTGGTTACGAACCTCTGCTTGTTGTGTATGGGAGTCTCAAGCCTATCCTAGGCAAGACATACGTGCTTCATTCGAGAGCTCACATATCCTCCCCTTGGTTTGCTTGCATTTTGGCTGTATATTTTCTTAGGAGTGTGCTCTTTGTGCGCTAGTTAGACTTTAGGATCGCAGTTACTTGAGTATATTTATGCTCTCTTGAGTTTGGGTCCTTTTATCTTTAGCATGCCTAGTATCCTATCTCCCATCCTTGGTGCTAGCATGGACCCTGGTGTTATACTTTGGGGCATCACATCCCCTCAGCCTGCTCATAGATTTGGGAGTTGTCACATTCTTCCCCCTACTCTGTTTGTGGAGGATGCTGACTCCCTTCTCTCGGTATTTAGACCGGTGGTCACCCTCATAGGGTTGGTAGTGGATGCATGAAATTTGGGTTTTGTTTTTATCTCCCATTATTCACCACATTGTTTCCTTTTGGTTGCAGTTTTCATGATCATTCCTCCCTATATCCTATAGTTTGGATTCTTTATTGACTATTTTGAGTTGTTTTGGACTAATTTGGTTGTCATGTAGGGTCTAGTTTTTGTACACTCTCTCCTAGATTTCGACCCGTTCGTTCCTATCACAGGTATTATGTCTGAACTGGAATATAGGGTAGGATATCACATCCGCTTGCACTTATGCATTGCCTTATGACTGTTCCATATTAACCTTAGGTACGAACCCATTGCATGGTATCAAAAAACCTTCATGCTGCTATTAGAAGTGGTGCTATGTGAATGGTAGAGAATTCCTATACATGGGTGTCCTAGTTATCTCCATTTTTCATTCGGTACCCATGCTATGAGTCCTCTCTTAGGTTTGGGAGTCCCTTTTAGTCCTGCCATGTCCTTGAGGAAGAGATTCATACTCCTCTTGACCTTTATGCTGGCCTTTTCCCTGGGACTCCCTTGTATATGTCAACTTGTAATTACATTATCATGAGTTTTTCTTACCTTATTGAGCCTTATGTCAGCTTCCCTAAATTTGATTATCAGCCATATAGCCTGAGTGGGTCTCATGTCTAGCCAAGAAGAGCCTTTTCATATATCTTTTGCAGCTTGATTCCCCATTTTTTTTTACCAGGAGGGGACTTTCCCCCAAGTGTCATTATCCTGCACATGTTACCTTATATTAAGAATAAGTATGTTCTGTTGCTTTGAACTAGTTTGTTTTACCCTTGACACTCATCTCCTCCTATATTTGTAACTATAAAGCACTTTTATTCTTTTTCAAAATTTTCAAAATATCTTAAAAAGTCCAAAAAAATAAAAAAATAAAAAAGTCAGACAGGGAAGGATGTTATATTTGGAAACAGTCAAGCCATGTCGCCTTTGAACATAACATTGTATATCACATCTGTTGGTTGGGTTAGTAGTTTGACTTTAGGAGTTGTACTCATATCTCTGAGTTTACCTCCACCGACTAGTTAAGCCTCCAGTCCCTATGGAGCCTCTGTCGATGCCTCATGCATCGCAGAGATGTCCCAGTTTTGTATATCGAGTCTATGCTACCTACATTCAATCACCATTCACCTTTATGCTCCTGTTCGGAAGAAGTTGAAGCCTGATTCGGCCATTCTTCAGTTGTCTTGAATTTGCATGTCGCCCATTCCTGGTACTATTACTGGTTCATGCACATCTTGTTCGAGTCCTTCCACATTATACAAAATTGCTGAGTACCTCGTGTTGGTTGATGGGGGATGCCATAATTCCATCCTTCTAGTGGATTCTATCACATCGAATTCAGATCATTTATTCTAGGATAGGAGTCTAGAGTCATTTGAGTGCCTTGAGACTTACAGTCATCAGTGGTAGGTTCTCTCGCCATCGATAGTTTTGGGAATACATCAATGTCCCCTGATCAATGGATTCTTCCAAGTGTTTGACCTCAACACATTTATTCTCACTTGTGAGATTGCACTCTAGTACCTTGATTCCCATTTTCATTATCGGTGGGTGATCTTGGGTCTATTAACGGTATACATTAATGACCGGTAATCAGATGATGAACTACTATGTTCGACCTTGACGCCTTTATTCATATAGTAGGACATGTACTCATAGCGGTGTGTCTAGAATAATTTCCAGATTGGTGGCATTCCCTATATGCTACCTCCTTGATCATTCCAGTGTTAATGAGATTTCATCTCTCGTGCTTTGATTCCAGTGTATGTCAGGTATCTTCAACCGTTATGGAGATTTTGATCCATGGTATATATTCATCTTTCATGGAGATCTTGTTCCTTTGTATATCTTCATCATGAATATTCTGATCTATTGTATATTGTACATGGAAATTACCACACATGTCACAGTTTGTATATCATGCCTATTCATGGCCATTGTACTCTTATGTATCTGGGACTGCTATATGTATTTGAAGTCATGTGCAGAGTTTGATTATTGTATTATACTGTTGGATGGATGGTTCTTCCACCTAGTTCTTCATCACTCCACTTTTGGGATGGATTTATAATGTATTTCAGCCATCATGTTACCCCTCTGACCTCACACATTAGGGGGCATCTGTTATAGCTGATTTTACCACACATGGTTGATCACACTTTTATCGCCTTCCCTGTCCCTCTATAGAATCTTTGTACCCCATGGAATATTTTTGTACCTTTGATGTTTCCAATATCATCCCTAAAAACACATGGTATTTGTTGTATGTGACTTTTAATCCCTTTTCCGCATATACATGCAGATATTACCCCTAAATCCGCGTACATCAGGATTTGTGCAAAATACCAAATGTTTTAGAGTTTTCCTTGATGTGGATCCGAGCCACTTGTCTCTTGGCATTCCATATGCTTCGAGATCGCTCAGATTTGACCTTCCATTTCCCCATTGAAACACTATATAAGGAACCCTTTGTATACATTGAAGAGGAGAGGAATTAAAGAGCAAGAAAACTATAGTCCATTGTTTCCGTAGCTTGCTTATACTTGAGTCTACATCCCTTTGTCTCTTGGATCACTTTGTGTTCTTCCCAATATTTCCTTTGTTTGTGAGCTTTCTATCGAGAGATGGAGGATTGAGGTTGTGGAGGCCCAGGTGGAGGACTCAGTCTCTCCGGTTCGCAGACGTGTCGACAGAGGTTTTCACTCATGTAATATCTGATTTATATTAATAGAAATATCTTTTCATGTCTAATGATGTGCATTTAAATGAATATTGAGTCCATGGATGCTTTTAAATGCTTATACATTATTGATTATATATTCTAGAGTAGGTCTAACACCATTATATAGCATGCTTGTCTTGTTTGCTGTTGTTGAGAGAGAAAATTTCTAACACAAGTGGGATTGGAAAAAGCTCAACGGGGATCTACATCAACCGTCTGGAATAAGGTATGTTTCGAGATCCTTTAGTGTTAAATGTTTATTTCTCTTGCATATTGGGAAGGGATTGATTTCTGTGATTTCTCTGTCTATTGCAGTACACCCCAAGCCATAGGAAGTTTTCTCTGTAACAGTTAGTAAATGAGCGGGTAAGAAGAAGATGAAAGGGAAGGCTAAGAAGAAGAACTCTAAGAAAAAGGGAATAGCTCCAACCTCCAATCATCATGTTGGAATCCCACCAACCATTTATCATCATGCTGGGAGTATTGATATGTGTAGGAGGAGCAAGTCAATAAGTTGAATTGAACGATAGCCGACTAAGTCGATCAGCCGACTTAGTTGACCAGCCGACTAAGTCGGTCAGTTGACTAAACTAGAGATTAGGTCAGCCACCTAAGGCCGTGTCAGTTCACCGAACTGATAGGTTGTTATTTTGTAACTATTTTGTAACCATATATATTAGGCTATTGAGCCAGATGAGAAATTGGTTCAGTTCTCTGTGTTGTATGGACCCATTCATGTAATATAATCTGTTATTCACCTTCTTGTTCTTATCTCTTGTCTCTGTTACATATGTGTGTTTTAGTATGTATTATTGGTAACTTTATGTGATCTGTGAGATTACAACATTGGTTCCATTGCAATCATTGGTAACTTTATGTGATCTATGAGATTACAACATTGGTTCAACAAGAATCCCACTCAAGCTATGGAGAAAATCAAATACAACACCATATTCAACTATGTCAATGCACAGCTCATGGCCAGCTTCGGTGGCATCAAAGAAATAGACATAAAATTCATCATAAGCCAGTACCACAATGGTTGGTTCTACTTCGACCAACCGGTCGACATCTCTGGAGAAGTCATCTCCAAGCTGACAGGTCTCTCAAACACAGGAGACCCAGTACTAGTCAGTATTAAAGAAGGACTGGTCGAAGAACTAACTGGGTTAGCTTCAGGCAAAAACTCAAAGGGGTTGATGATTAGTCAAATCACAGCCCGAAAGCCACAAATTGTGGCCAAAATAGTAGCCATAAAACTCACCCTGGCAGGTCTAGGTAGCGACCTCAAATTAGACATGTTAGAAGCTGTCGACACCATTGCGACAGATGGAAAGATATACAGATGGGATGAATATGTCACTGACATGGTCAAGAACATCTATGAAAGATGCCAAGAGATGGGAGGAATCATCAGGTTTCCCTCCCTCATTTTATGGATAGTCATGTACCATATCTACCCAGAAGGAAACCCAATTTTTCAGGAACCTAAAAGATTCCACATGTGGAGATTCAAACCATTCTCCCAGAGAGGAACTTTGTAGGAACTTGAAGACGAAAAAGTGTTGTTGAAGAACTGGCTCCAACAGCTCAAAGTCCGCATGAATAGATGGAGGGTGTCTCAAAACATCCGAAGAAGTATACCAATAAAATCCCAAATCCAGCTAGAACTCGACCATACCTTGGTGTGGTACATGTAGGGTGCCAAATCCAATGCAAAATCCCTCGACTATTATCCATCGGTCAACCATATCTTTTGGGATCTGTCTCGACAAGCTAAAAAAATACCAGTACCAGCAACAACAAAGAAGATTGACTTCTCGATCGAGGAACCGCTAACTGACCAAGAGAAAGAGGAAGACTATGAGCTGAACCTCTACATCAGCACCTTTGCGTCGGAGGAGACATTGGTCGAACACCCTGGATGAATTCAAATCACCATCAAACCTTCGATAGCATAGAGGGTAGAACCATAGCTAGAAGAAACACATCCAGAGCAGTAGGTAATCACTCCGGCTACAGAAAGTCTCATCCCGACCTAGGAGCCAAGGGGAGAGACAAAACCAGAAAACCTAGAGTATGCTATCACAAAAGGCATTATTAAAAAATTATCAAAAGAGATAGCAGCTGCAAGGAAGAAGTTAAAGACACAACAACAACAACAAGGAAAAGGTATATGTCATGTCCCCTTAAATTGACGATTAAAAGTGTTGACCATGCTAAGTTCCTAGGGGCTCAAGTTGTTATAAATTATTCCTCCTAGGATAAATTTTTACTAATAATTGTTCTAAGGCATGTATTTAATTTTATTTCAGCACTTTTATTTATTATGCACAATAATGATGTGGAATTAAGGCTGCCATGTCAAGAGGGTGCATTGGGGAAATCTAGTAAACTTTCCTTGGTAAAAACTAAGAAATTCCATGACAAAAGCAAGTAAGAGAATAAAGGGAAGTTTCCTAAAAGCAGAAAAAGTAGAAAGAGGTAGAAGCAAGAAAGTTTTTTAAGGAAAGTAAGAGTTTCCTTATGAGCCAGGAAAAGCAGAAAGTTGTCATAACTCAAAAGAGGCATCTTTTTACAAAGGGAGGGTGTATTTTATAAATGTGAAGGATGATTTGGAATTAGAAATAATTCCACATGGTCCTACTTGCCTAATTTCCCAAAGGGGGCGCTTTTGTGGCTAGGGTTAGGTCACCCATGGGGTTGACTTGCTCTCACAGGTCACCATTGGCCTCAACTTACTAAGCAGGTCATCCATAAGTCTATAAAAGATAAATTCAAACCCATTGCTTCAATTTGGTCGATTATTTGATTGCTTAATGCTTATGTGAGCATTACTTCTGAGTGTTGTGCCTCAGACTACTGGGAGATGAGCCCCAGCCTTCCATTCCCCTCTCCTTCCATCCCCTTCTCTTCTATTGCATGTATGGAGCACTAAATTTCAGCCATTGAAGTATGATCAAAGTTATTTTCAGCCTCCAACACGTTCAGGTCGAGATACAGTGAAGCCCATGCTTCACCTATGCTCACAGCCTCTTTTGTCGGTCATGTTCTGGGCCTCCTGCCCCTTTATTTTGAAAGCATCTTTGTAATGGTCAGTAAATAATGTTATTTATGTTATGTACTGTCAATATATTCTTAACATTACATTTATCAGGTCGATATATGTCAGAACTTGAAGGATATTATCTCAGTTCCATTAAAAGACTCTATTTTATTAGTGTATGGGGGAATTGAGTGAATGTGTGTTGTAATGAATATTTCATAATGGGGAAGGGATTAAAATAAATATTAATGTTAATAGAGTTCATAATTATCTCTTTTATAAATCTCAGGTTTCACAGAATTTAATTTAAGATGATTTATTAGCCTTTTTAAGACCCTAGCTAGATTACTAGTTTTTAATAACTAGTTTTATTGAAATTGATGCAAAATAGGTTCTGTAAAATCAAACTGAGCTCTGTAAGTTCCTATAGGTCAGTAATAGGCCCAAATTCCCATATAAATCTCCAAAACCATTTTTTTTTGGGTCATACCACCCTTTTTCATCCTCCTCTACGCAGGGTTCTCCTTGGCCAAAACTGCCAAAAATCCCAAATTCACCCGAAACTTATTAGAAATTTCCAGAACATAAATGAACTATATAAATACTTTATTTATGTTATATTAATTCTGTAATAAAACTCTGCAAGTTTCCAGAAGCCCCTGGTTGAAACAAATCGAACTACTCTCCTTAGTTGCACGGTTTGGCTTCCTAGAAGCATGGTATTACGTTTCCGCAGTGCGGATTCTGAACACTAAATGGCACCAGATATAAATGTGTTAGGGGAGAGTAAATTAAATTTCTAAGTTTATTTGGTTGCTTCCCGCTGCTCACTCCTTTTGTATGCAAAAATTTCCCAGAATAAACCCCTTATTTTCCCAGTCAGAGAAGTCATTGTGTAAACTATTTAAATTTCAGAAATTTTAATACAATTAAAAGAATTGGAGAGTTTTCAA
>LPNX011142660.1:13268-72580 GCA_001517045.1 Pseudotsuga menziesii | reverse complement strand
TGTTGGGATTCTAGCCCATGCCTTTGAGCCAAAAATCCTGAAATGGGTCACATCTGGCTTGTGCCCACTCCATGCTTCGAAGGGAGTCATACCATAAAGCTGTTTGTGAGCCACCCTATTCTGATTATAGGCTGTACAGTTGATAGCTTCGGCCCAGTACTTTGGTGGCAAAGGTTTGGCCTCCATCATGCATATTTCCATCTCCTTCAGTGATCTGTTCTTCCTCTCAGCAACACCATTTTGTTGTGGTGTGTAAGGGATAGAATGCTGCATCTGAATACCTGCATCTGCACAATAGTTAATAAACTCATACTTGACATACTCACCACCATTGTCAGATCTGAGGGCCTTGAGTTTCCTTCCAGACTGGTTTTCAACCAAAGCCTTAAAGAGTTTGAATAGGCCAAAAACTTCAGACTTGTGTTTCAGGAAGTGTACCCAGCAATACCTGGAAAAGTCATCAATGAAAGTTAATGCATACTTGGCCTGACTCATGGACATATGAGGGAATGGACCAGCAACATCACTGTGGATCAGCTCGAGGGGTGCAAAGGTTCTCTCATGACTAACTCTCTCAAATTTGTGCTCTGGGTGTTTTCCTAGGATACAACCTTGGCAGACTCCTTTGGAAAATTTTATCTTGGGCAACCCTATGACCATCTCTTTTTCACTAAGATCAGAAAGATATTTGTAGTTAAGGTGGCCAAATCTCTCATGCCACATCTTGCTGGCTTCATTAGCATGAATGAGAAGAGCAGAGGGGTTTGAGTAAGGTAGGAAGTGTGAGAACATGTATACCTTTTGAGCATGATTCACAACTCCTTTTGCAATGACTCTACCAGTTGAAATCTCTGTGATCTCAACTTCATCGGGGGAGAATATGACCTTCTTAGGAGACCCAGTGTGGGTCATCTGGTACACTGACAGGAGGTTGGAGGCGAGACCAGGGACATATAGCACATTGCTGAACTAACCATGATCAAGATCTATCCTTCCTTTTCCTTTACTTTCAGTGAGAGAGTCATCTCCCAGTACAATAGATGGTCCTTTTGACATAGCCAGTGAGGAGAAGTCCTCCTTAGTCGAAACCATGTGTCTTGAAGCTCCAGAATCTATGATAAAAATGGGTGAGCTTGATGTGCCAGCAACTAGAGCATGAACTCTCTCTGTGTCATCGAAACTTGATCCTCCTCTCTTCTTTGAGCTTTCTGGAAGGGAGATACCATTCTTCTCCAGGAGATTGGTCAGCATGTCTATTTGCTTTTTCAGTGTGATTTCCCTTATTGCAATATGCGCACTTGTTCATTTCACCTTTGTTCTTCTTCTTCTGGTTATTCTTCTTGGGACCTTGTAGATCCTCCGGAGACTGTTTCTTATCTCTCTTTTGCTCAGGTGGCTTTTTAGCTTTATTTTTTCTTTTTGAATCCACCCTTGAATCTCCAGCAATCAAATCTTGATATTTGGATGGTTTGATGGTGCCCATCATCACCAGCTTTTCCTGTTCTTGTGTGAGAGATTCCATGAAATCTGCAAGGCTAGGCATCTTCCAGGCTCGAACTATCAGTTTTGTGGCATAGAAGGTCGAAACAAACGCTGAATAATCAGGGCCCATCTTTGAGAGGATGGCCAGTATGATCCGATCATCTTTCTTTTCAATACCACACTGTTTCAGCTACAAAACCAGTGCTCTGAACATGGAGAAATATAGCTGCAGGGATTCAAAGCTTGTTGGACTCAGAGAAATCAGCTCATTCTCGATTTGATGTCCCCTCATCTCATCTGTCTTTCCAAAAAGATCAGCAAGCTTCTCCCATACTTCATTCGGTGATGTCAATCCATCGAGATGGAAAAGGAGGTCTCTGGAAATACTCAGGCACAGGAGGCCATAAGCCTCATCCCTCCTGTTGTGCCATTTTATCTTCTCTACAGCTGCATTGGGCTCTGCTTCTGTTGCCATAGTCACCATGAAGAGGCCTTTCTCTCTGCTTGGGAGGGTGTAGTTTCTAAATGTGAAGGATGATTTGGAATTAGAAACAATTCCACATGGTCCTACTTGCCTAATTTCCCAAAGGGGGCGCTTTTGTGGCTAGAGTTAGGTCACCCATGGGGTTGACTTGCTCTCACAGGTCACCATTGGCCTCAACTTACTAAGCAGGTCATCCATAAGTCTATAAAAATATAAATTCAAACCCATTGCTTCATTTTGGTTTATTATTTGATTGTTGAATGCTTATGTGAGAATTACTTCTGAGTGTTGTGCCTCAGACTACTGGGAGATGAGCCCCAGCCTTCCATTCCCCTCTCCTTCCATACCCTTCTCTTCTATTGCAGGTATGGAGTGCTACATTGCAGCCATTGAAGTATGATCAGAGTTATTTTCACCCTCCAACACGTTCAGGTCGAGATACAGTGAAGCCCATGCTTCACCTATGCTCACAACCTCTTTTGCCGGTCATGTTCTGGGCCTCCTGCCCCTTTATTTTGAAAGCCTCTTTGTAATGGTCAGTAAATAATGTTATTTATGTTATGTACTGTCAATATATTCTGAAAATTACATTTATAAGGTCGATATATGTCAGAACCTGAAGGATATTATCTCAGTTCCATTAAAAGACTCTATTTTATCAGTGTATGGGGGAATTGAGTGAATATGTGTGTTGTAATGAATATTTCATAATGGGGAAGGGATTAAAATAAATATTCATGTTCATAGAGTTCATAATTATCTCTGTTATAAATATCATGTTTCACAGAATTTAATTTAAGATGATTTATTAGCCTTTTTAAGACCCTAGCTAGATTACTAGTTTTTATTAACTAGTTTTACTGAAATTGATGCAAAATAGGTTCTGTAAACTCAAAATGAGCTCTGTCGGTTCCTATAGGTAATTAATAGGCCTAAATTCCCATATAAATATCCAAAACCATTTTTTTTGGGGTCATACCACCCTTTTGGATCCTCCTCTGCGTAGGGTTCTCCTTGGCCAAAACTGCCAAAAATCCCAAATTCACCCGAAACTTATTGGAAATTTCCAGAACATAAATGAACTATATAAATCCTTCATTTATGTTATATTAATTTTGGAATAAACCTCTGCAAGTTTCCAGAAGCCCCTGGTTGAAATAGACCAAACTACTCTCCTTAGTTGCACGGTTTGGCTTCCCAGAAGCGTGGTAGTACGTTTCTGCAGTGTGGATTCTGAACCCTAAATGGCACCAGATATAAATGTGTTAGGGGAGATTAAATTCAATGGATGATTTTCTTTGGTTGCTTCCTGCTTCTCACTCCTTTTGTCTGCAAAATTTCCCAGAATAAACCCCTTATTTTCCTAGTCAGAGAAGTCATTGTGTAAACTATTTCAAGTTCAGAAATTTTAATACAATTAACAGAATTGGAGAGTTTACAGGTATATACACCAGACTTGGAACATTACAAACTAGCAGCTACGGCCCTTGACATAATAGAAGATGCCGCAGCAAATAAAGTGCTGGTAGAAACCCAGTTCCAAATATTTGTTGAGGCAGGAGCACTACTGGGTCGATCGAAGAAAACTAAGATCACCCACATGACAATGCCTGAAAAATTTGTCGATCTTGTGTCTACTCCTCCACCTCCATCCCCGATAAAAGTAACAGAGGAGCAAGTACCAGAACAACATTTAGTAAGCCCACTCGACTTATGCAAAAGTGCGATGTCGGAAGCTGTGAAAGCAAAGTTCGATAAAGACAAAGATTTGCAGGCATTCATTGAGAAACTGCCTGAGATATCCACAAATCACCTCTCTTCAAAGTCGGTGGATACCATCCCGGAGATGAATTCCAGTCCCAAACCTTTGCAACTATCACTTCAACTTTCGAGAGAAATCCCGACAAGGAAGCCTAAGTGACTGCACGTCAGACCGCGACTATCACTCTGAATGTACCCCAAACCAACATACCAGCTGCTGCACCGACTGGAGGAGAAGATAACAAGGAGGACATAAATCTCCAAATTGACCAAATGATCTCTGACTTAGACTCACCTCCCCATCCCAACATCCCACCACTCACCCACACTTCCCCCAACCCAATCACCCCCGACCATTCACCAACTCCATCACCACCACCACCATCTCCACCACCACGACCACCACCCCCTGACTCAGAGCAAGACCCACCACAACCGTCAGCACCAACGGTGTCCACTTCTGCACCCCTTGCATCTAACCAATTAGAGGCAGCAGTCATCCAACCTCCCCAACCAAAGAAACCATCACCCACTATCCCACAAACCAAATATCCCGACTCAAATTTTGTAGGTACACACGTGCTGACACAAACAGAGAAGGAAAAGCATAAGAAGAGGAAGGAGAAACAAAATAAGGAGCATCATGGATAGCCATCAAAGGTCCATATCAAATTGAAATATGCAACCTCACTGACCGACCTAGAGCTAGGACAACTTCTGAAAACTCTAGCAGTCGAAGGAAAGACAAGGAGCGAGCAGAGATGTAAGGAACTCGACAACAAGGTCGAAGAACAGGTCGAGTTCCTCAACAAATGCAGAAACCTTGCACAATTAGTAATGCCAGGCCCCGTAGAGGTCGACACCGATAAACCGCTCGAAAGAGCGTATCAGCTATTTGAAAGCATTGTGTCAGCTCTCCAAGCACACATTCAAGAAACAAAGGAGGAGCAAAAAGAAGAAACTACCCTCCTCCTAATGGCACAACACACAGCCTTTACTGAAGCTTATAAAGTGCTACAAGATCACATGGAGGGGTCTATCATCACTGAAGAAATACTATGATACTAGCCTACTTACTACGAGCAAGTCTATCAGCAAACTTGGCAACCCGAGAAAAGGAACCAAGCCCTCGAAAACAGGAAAACCACTCAGATCCACAATAGAAGAAAAAATAGTGCTTGAAACAACCAAGCTGCAGAAACTTGAGAGGGAAGGACATCATCGGGTGCAACAAGCTATCCCCAACTTGGAAAACGTTGACATCATTTTCCCGCAGATGAAATGACTTATCAAAACTGCAGAAGAGAAGGAACAGTTTATGGGTCCTGACATGGAGAGAATAGTTGAAGTCTCCATTTTAGAGAAGATGTCGATCCTATCAATCCTGACTACACTCACCATCAACATCCAGAAGATATTGCAAAGTTGGATAGATTTCCAACATCACCTAGCAATGACAGCCCCAGGTATTGTCGAAGTCTATGTACATAAAAGACTGACCATCAGACTTCACAGCCCACAAAGACCAGGCACATCACAATGACTACTAAGACCAGTCAGGAAGAATTTTGTACCTCCCTGTTTCTTCAGGACAAAGAAATGTTTTGTTCGTGGGGGAGATGTAGGAGGATCAAGTCGATCAGTTGACTTGAACGATAGTCGACTAAGTCGATTGGTCGACTAAACTAGATATTAGGTCAGCCACCTAAGGTCGTGTCGGTTCACCAAACCAACAGGTAGTTATTTTGTAACTGTTTTGTAATCATATATATTAGGCTGTTGAGCCAGATGAGAACTCGGTTCAGTTCTCTATGTTTTATGGACCCATTCATGTAATATAATCTGGTATTCACCTTCTTGTTCTTATCTCTTGTCTTTGTTACATATGTATGTTTTAGTATGTATTATTGGTAACTTTATGTGATCTATGAGATTACAACAATATGAACATTTTTGGCTCGCGTAAAGCTAGGTTCGCTTGTAGACTTTGCAAGGGTGATCACCTTCTCAAGGACTGTCCCGGTCTTTCCCATGTGTTAGAAGTATGGTCTAAACATCTTGTGTCATCATTCTTTAATCATCATGCTGATGAGTCCCCATCAACCAGTGACTGTTTCATTAAGAGTCATAAAGGAAAATTCAGGTATCCTTGCTTTCTATGTAAGGATATGCATCACACTTATTTTTTTCCTTGCATGGATGAAGCTTCAAAGTTGTTGGAAGATATTGTTGTTCCTTAGCAATGGATTCTAACTGGTTATCCTAATTTATCTCTTGATACCCCATTGGTTGATCAAGTGGTCGATCTAAGTCCATCCTTGGTCAATCTCACTCTTCTATTGAATATTTAAGTCAATGCAGTCTATCCAGTTCCAACCTCCGTTGATCCCATTCTCCCCTTGGAGAGTGAAGCTAAAGTGGTTGAGTCGATTTCATCTCTAACCTATCCCACTCCTACTTTAGAGAGTGTCAATATTGAAGTAGTGTCTTCGTCTCAATCTCCATCTTCTCCCTATCTTCCAACTGAGAGTGATCTGAAAACCAATTGAAGTTTTTGTAGTTAGTTCTAATTGTTCTACGAAAGAGGAATTTTTGTGTCTTTCGACAGAACCCTCTCAGAGTAGTGAGGTTATTTCCTTTGGATGGAGTAACCTAATAAAATATCATCTTCATTCGAGTGTTCCTTTCCAGATAGTTGTGCGAGTTGCCACTAATAGTATACTCTGCACTATTGTTGACAAAAGGGATTTTGTTAGTATTCTATCCTCTACTTCTTAGAAATACATATGTTCTCCTTCTCTTGTGCCAGCCACTGATCAGATATTGGATTTTAATCGAATACCTACAATGCTTTTAGGGATCCTTCCTTAGTTACCTATCACTTTGGAAGAAAAAATTGTCTATATCGATGTTATGGTAGTCCAAGGTCCATTATATTTTAATCTGATCCTTGGACATGATTATGTTTATTCCATAAAAGTTGTAGTTTCCAAAAAATTTCGAGTGATGTATTTTCCCCATCATGGGAAGATTGTGACCATTGATAACCTTTCCTTCGTTAAACCCAATCATCATATGACTCCTAGTCATCAGAATTTCCTATATTTCCCACATGTTCTTGTGGTTCCTTCCCCTTCTAGTTAGCTTCTTCCCATCATAAGTAAAATGTGGGGCATGGATCCAACCTATGGACATCATACTGGAGTTTAGTCATTATCTTCTTATGTAAGGGGGAAACCCACCAACCTCTGGACATCATGTTTGCTTAAAACTTCCCGAGTGAGCATAGTTTCCACTCTATGTCAAGCTCTTTAAAAAATGAAATAGATGCCTATGAGCATAGTTCCCATTCTATGTCAAGCTTGTTACAAAATGAAATAGATTCCTGTGAGCAATGCTCCCATTCTATGTCAAGCTCGTTAAAAAATGAAATAGATGTCGGTGAGCATAATTCCCATTTTGTGTCAAGCTCGTTAAAAAATCAAATGGATGCTATGAGAATAGTTATTTTTTGTGTCAATCTCATTAAAAAATGAAGTGGATGTTCTTGAGCATATTTAATTTATGTTTAAATATTGCATAAAAAAGAAACACATCCCCTCAAGCATAGTTATTTTCTGTTTCAAGCTTGAGTAAAAAGGAAACAGGTCCCCAAAAGCATAGTTACTTTGTATTTCAAGCTTGTGTAAAAATGAAATAGGTTACCTTGAGTAGTGTTTATTCTTGGTTTCAATCTTGTTTAAAAAAAAACTGACCTTGAGCACAGTTCCCCTTTTGTGTTAAAAAATGGAACAAATTCTTCCATTGTGTCAAGACTCAATTTTTGAACCTTCACTTCATCTGCTTGTAAAGAATATGAAATGAAGCTTGGGGGGCATGCATCCACCCTTTATTGGGATTTAGGTTACTTGACAGTTATACTGTGAGCAAGTACCAACCACTGGACATCATATTGGGAAAACACCCGTCAATGGGAGTCGTTTTGACCACCCTTTATTGGAATTTAGGTTACTTGACAATTATACTGGGGGAAAGTACCAACCACTGGACATCATTGTGGGAAATCACCCATCAATGGGAGTCTTTTTGAGCATACTTTCTTTCAGTTTCAAGCTTGTTGAACCATGAAATGACCCTTTGAGCATAATTCTTATTATGTGTCAAGCTCGTTAAAAAATGAAGCAGATACCATAAGCATTCTTTCTACTGATCTTCGAGATCGTTAAAAACAGTAAGATGGTGTTGAGATTACTTTTCATTTTTTCGTGCTCTTGTTAAAACCTAAAAAATAGTTTGAGCTTAATTTATCACTTTTCTGTGCTCTAGATTCAAACATGAAAAAGGTTTTAAATTCCTTTTATACCTTCGGCGTGCTTGTTAAAAAATCAATGAAGAGGTATCAAGTATAATTTTATTGCTTTCTCGACTCGCTAAAATTGGATTTTGAAAAAATAACCCTAATAGAGTCCTCTTTAAGCTCATTTTGGATTCTTAAAATGTGAAAAAATCAATCGAAAAAGGACCTGAAGACTCATATTCCTGGTGATAGTTTACCCCTTTTTAGGACCAGTGGGGAACTACTTACAAAAAAGGTATACTCCATCCAATCATGACTGCAAGAGTTCTCCTTGGTATAAGTTTATACTTTTTCGAGCCCTGGGGACTAAATTTACCAAAAATTCCACCTTGGATTCTTCTTAGTCATTTCAGACTCTCTAAACATGAAACGACAAATGATTTTACTTTCATCAGACTTATAAAATCAAATGATGAAGGACCATTTTCTCAGGTTCATAAAACATATGAGAATGGACTCATCACTTAATAAGATAGAACGAGTGTTTGTTACCCTATTTGAACTCGCAAAAACAAAAAGAGGAACTCAACCTTCGTGATGGGGAAATTAAGGAAAGAGTTTGTATTTTGTTATGGAAGTACATATTCACTCTTGAACAAGGCACTTGTTTGCATATGCATTCAACACTTGGGAAATTTGTTTTTATTCAAGTACCATCAATTCCTTGAGTCTTCTTACCTCCTTTGATTTTTCCAATAATATGCCCGTCATTAGTTGCATTGGGGGATAGGTATCTATCTCATAAAAGTCAATACTTCCAAGTCATGCCATTCCCATGTTAAAGAGAAATTTGGTCATCAATCTACAGTCATCTTACCTTCTATCATGTTGGTCATCTCAGAGTCAGTCTTGTACATTAATCTGATGTATGGTTTACTCTAAAACATCTTTGATCATGTTTCATTTCGATGATGGGGGATTCATCATGACCTTCCTTCGACGAGTCTATTCCTATCAACTTCAACTCCTTATCTAGGATTAGACTTAGAAACCAAGTCAAGTACCTTGGGCCTGCATGCCTCAATGACATGTTATCTCGCTTTCAACATGAGTTTACATCGTTGGCTCTTGATTGAAATATTCTTCCAAGTGTTCGAATCCAATTCCTTTATTAACACTCAATGCAATGTACTGATATACCTTGGGAATCATTGACATCAATGATGTTTTCCCTCGCACTTGTTAATAGTTTACATTAATGACTGGTAATCAAGTGGTTTCTACCATGTTTGACAACAAGACATTGTAATCACATGGTTAGATTTGTATCATTGTGGTTTCATCTTGAAGGCCCTGGGTTATCTAATATTTCCCCCAGGTTGCGATGGAGTTTGTTTTGAGTCATAATACACGGATCCACTTTGTATTGATTATGGTTGTGTTATCATCTCATCATGGATCGACGCTTGTGTCTAGAAGCCATGATTGTGTTTGGTTGGTCTTTATTACCATGGATCTGTGTTGTATTGGTCGGAAACCCTGTTATGAGTCATATGATATTTGAGTCAGTTGTACTGCAACAAATTCTAACCAACATCCTTTCCTTTGATTTCTTCACTTTACAAAGCATTCACCTTTCGCATTTCTCTAACTTCATGATTTGGGGGGCATTCTGTTACACCAAAATCTTGTCATGTTGAGCGATGTGTCAACCTTATGCCTAATCCCTAAAGTTTTCTCTACTAAATTGGGTTGATTTGAGGTTCTTTCCCCCTTTTTACCCTCTATGGATAGGCCGACTCTTTTCCCATTCATTCTATAAGCGTCGAAGGTGCTCTTTCTCCTAAAGAAACGTGTGTCAGTACTCTTTCCCTTCATGCTAAAATCACCAAAGTATCTCTTTCTCCTAAATAAAGGTGCATCGGTTCTCTTTCACTTCATGCTAGAAGCATCGATGGTGCTCTTTCCCTTCCCGCTAAGTGCACAGATGGTGTTTTGAAGGAAAAAAATGAAGCTTTGAGACCCTTCTTGAAGGTGGATGAGGTGGAGGTCTATGCCTATCATCTAGGTGAGGGGAATTCAGTTCCTAACCTATGGGGAATATCCCTTATACCCCTCCTCCTAATCCTCAACCTACTCTATCCCTTTATCCTTATAAATTAAACCCTCTCTTCATTGTGAAGGGGGGAAGGACTATGGTACTATTATGCTTGTGGAATTTCTAGGTGATCCCTATCATCGTTTGGGAGGCTATTATATTTCTTTAGAGGCTTGGATTGGATTGTATTGTTGGATGGAAATTTGCAGCGTTAAGTCTAGGGTTTTGTAGATAAAGATCTGAAGGCTCTGGAGCTTGGATCAACAAAGACAGAAGAGGATTTGTAGAGTTCAGGTAGGTGATCTATCCATTGGCTTGCATTTCTATTTGATCTAGGAAAGTAGGATGTATTTTGTATTTTATTTTTTCTAGATCCACTTGGAATAGGGAGATATGGATTGAGTCCGATTGAGTAGATTTATCTAATAACACTGCCCTACCTAGAAATACTCACAAATACATTTTAATTTATTTATCTTGGGGACTACTTCCCAAACTTACAACATAGGGTTTACCTCAATGAGAATATACAAATATGACATCTTTATTAGAGGGAAAACATCTTTGACGAGGGTATAACAATATACAATCAGAATATACATCAGAATATCTTTTAAAGTTACAATTACAACAACACTCCCTCTTAACTAGGAAGGTATTCTCTCACCATGGTCATGACACTCTAGTTAGGTCATCATCATTGGATCATCATTGTCACTAATTCCATATTCTTCATCTTGTATATCATTGAATAGTTACATTTTTCATATATATCATCACAGGAAGTTTCTAGAGAGCCAAACTGGTTTCATGCTAGGTGTAGGCCTAGTCCTCATCTAGGTCTTCATCATATCCATGAGAAATCCATTGCATAAATATAGACCAATACCATACATTAAATTTCCACTGCAATCACCTATGTCTCCTACTGTCATCTCATCGTGTCCATATAATCTCATCATTGCACACAGAGCACAACCCAAATGCATACCACATGTGTTCTACCAACATAGGAGCATTCCAGGACTGATTATATCTCAATGATGACCTGCATCTACCACTATGTGAGAATCACATAGGAGCACACCAAGTGATTTACGTCTCTCCATGGTCACCCCGCATTCTACCAACATAGTAGCATGTCAGGACTCATTACATATCCAAGACAACCTATGTCTTCCACTATGCGAGAATATCATAGGCGCACACCAAGTGTCTCCATCACCAGTGTATCTTTCATAATCTACAACATAGGAACACATAAGGACTAATTAAATCCATTTAAAATGCGCATATTATGTCACAACTAATTACATCCAAGGATAACCTTCATTCTACACCAGGACAGATTGCATCTGAGGACAACCTTCGAGGAATCATTACATCTAGGGATAACAAAAATTATACACTAGGACTGACTACATCTGTTGGCAAAAACCCACCAATAAATCTTGGTCAACAGGGGTCCTCAGTTTGTCGACGCTCGACCAGTGCGATATCCCTGAGCACCAGCCTAGACAGGGTTTAACCTGCTTTGCAACATATACAGAGTGGACAAAGTCTCACTTGAGATGTTCAAGGGAGAGCTATCAGAACTGAGTTTCTGACAGTGGGAGATGGAGGATACGGGATCCGATGGGAAAACAACATAACTTAACAAATCCATATATATGCAGTCGACATCAAATTGTTTCCGTAACCACAGAGTACATCATACATTCATCATAGTATCTCTATTAAACATTTCAGTTCATAATGTAACAACAATATACCAGATTTTTAAACAGATCAACATCATTATAGCAGAAATAGAATAACCCACAGCAACATCAGAACAAATCACAACATTGTAACAGATCTACATCATCAGAGCATCATAGCAAGACAGATTGCAACATAGAGAACACAAAATAAAATAATGTGCATCAACTGTCATATATATTAACTTTGCACAAAAGATACACAGCAAGACAATTCTCTCTAGAATTGGAGGCTGAGTACATCAGGAAAAAATCAGATAAATCACAGATACAACAAGAAATTCTTTAGAAACCATATTGCACTAGACCTCATGCGATAATTATCCTCAGATGAGATTCTCATATCATGTCTTCTATTGTCATCTCCCCTTGATTACAAAACTAGATCTATAAATAGGATTGCGCCTTTACATTGAGGGTCCACTGCTAACTAACTTATAACCACTTTTGACCTATTGCGACAAAACTTGGTCAAAATATATATAAAAGATTCGAAGTAGTTATTCTTCTTCCCATCGCACTGATATGGCCTTGCGTGGTACCACGTGAGCTTGCACAGCTGCCACGATGCTGCAAAAATCACTTACCAAAACCCCTTCCAACAGGCCCTCAACATAGTCTTGTGGCTCATCTCCGAGCCACGTCAGGTTGACAGGGTATGTGCTGATGTATGCACCTTGAAATATTTGAATTGATAGGCAATCTCATTAACCTGAATCTAGACTTTGTCGGTAGTACTTTGACAATTAGTCAAATCCTGCTGCACCGGGTGCTCCTCTCTGGCCTTGCCATCAACCATCTACCAACTCTCCTATACCACTTGTAGCATGGCAACTGCTTTAACAACCAACTGTCCACCAATCTCTTGAAATTCATCAAGTTGAGTGCAATGCTTTTGTTGACATTCTTGGGCACGGGTAGCTCTCTGCAGAATATTCTTCAATTCCTCAGCCCTGGTAATCCACACCATCTGTGGCATGGCCCTGAGTGATGTCTTCAAGGTTGTTAGTTGAAATTTAGCTTCTTGCACCTACGCAACCAGCTAATTAAGCTTCTCATCCTAGACAATGCTCTACCAAAACTACGTTGTCACCTCCATAATGGTCTTGGCCTGTTGCTCCATGCTTTTGAACTGAGTTGCGATTTCTTCAATGGAGGCATTCCTTTCTGCAACCTACTCTGGTGGAGTCGTAGGTTGTACCAGGGAATTGAGCATCAGGCTGGTATCCTAAAGCTAAACACTAGTTTTTCCTAGTCGCTTGGCCTTTTCAACTGGGGTGAGCTCGGCTATTTTTAAAAAAATGTACTAGCAAGCCTCAGAATTTTCTTGCTCCACTTCACCACACCGGGCATATATTTGCGCTTGTTCGACAATCAGGCAGTATTGCTCCTTATTCAGTTCAGTGATATTCTCGGTATTATTTCTCTATAGCTCATCCTATGCCACCTTCAAGGGGTCTATCTCCTACACTTTTTACTTTTCCATCTACACCCAGACCTAATGTATCTCCTCTGCCTCTTTCTGTAGCTTCTCAACTGCGCTCTATTACTGGACATATCCCTCAGTTAGGTCTTTCTGTCGTTCCACCAATTCCAAGGTGGAAATGTACTGCAAATACACTAACGTCATGGTATAAAACTTGTTCATATCCAATGCCACACTCTGGATCAGTCGCAACAACTGGAGAAATTCCTCATTGCCCGTGTCAATCGTAGTCGGGGGAAATTGCATGTTCCTATCCCGGGTCTCAGTGCTAATCGACGGGATGTCCTGCATCATATGTCTCATATATTTCTATCTCGAAACAATACCAAAAATTGAATCTAATCAATCTCTTACCATACCGAATTCTTCATGGTTTGACACTTAGATCGCCTTAGTCGCAGCCATGGAGGATTCAGTGACCACTTTGATAAGCCATTGCAGTTTGTCCCCCATCCCCAACCTGGTACTGCTTCCCACCTCATATTATTGGTGCCATTTGGTGCAAGTTTCCTCCCACATGTGATGTGCTACATCTTCAGGGTCTGTCGACGACTCATTATCAGAGTTGTGAATTCTCAACTCCTTTTTGGTAGGATCTTCTGGGGCATCAGGTGGCGACTCCTTAGACAATTCATCCTGAAATCACCAGGGTGCACCATTTCGCCAACCATTCTTAAAAAATAGCATCCAATTCATCCATCGTAACTTTGTAAGGTAAAGGTAGTCACTATCATTTGGGGTCCCATATGGCCTGAATGTGAATAGAGTGGGGCCTGATGGTGAACTAAAGGAGCCTCTGATACTTTGCCAATGCATAAGGAAAGACTCAAGGAATGACGATGGCTCTAGCCTACAGTGCTTCCCAATAAACCCAAGAATGAATGGCATAGTCTGCTTGTCAATTGGGCTCTTCAACCCACCATAGGTTCTGATAGTGGGAACCTTGGCACACCTTCACTACCTCAATTGACATTGGTTGGTAGCATTTAGGTTCCATCTAAGCGACGAGGGAAATAAGGATCAACAACCAACTATATGAAAATGGCCACCAATTCTGAGCAACAAGAGCGTCTTTTAGTAATTGATTCAACAAGAATAATGACCAATTCATTTCCACACCCTCCACACACTTCTGGGCATATGAAACAACACCAGAGTTACATTGGACTGGTCAGTTTCCTCGAACAACTTTACTTTCCAGAATAGGTGCGTTGATACACACCACTTTGTGAGTTGATACTATCAATCTAGTAGGTGCGGCCATCCTGCTATAGGCCAAAGTGCTCCTTTAGTTACTTAGCAAGTTTCTTATCGGCATATCGCCCATGGATATACTGTGCCAGATCTTCCTTGGCCTTTGGCAAGCCTGTGATGCTCGCAATTAAATCTACTATCACCAGGATGGGCATATTCAACCATAGCGTCCCAGCATGGAAACAAGACAACATTTTCCTAACACATGCATGGGATTCATTCAATCACCCAAAATGAGGCATATTAATGAGCTCCAACAATTCAAATTGATCTAACACACTCACCCAAGGTTGAGGAATCCGCTAAATGGGGGCAACCTGTACCGTTGAGACTGACTCATAGGTCTCATCCCTAACATCCTTGAGTAACATCAATTTGTGGTTTTCAAATTTCAATCGAAGCGAGGCAGGGATGATGTTGACTAAGCATGTCATCCCTTTTGGCAGGGGAAACAATTTTGATGGGTACTTCTGACTTTTCCTTGGTTTCCTCGACTTTGCTCCCGGCCGCGTAGGGGAAACATACCCCAAAATATCAAGAACAGAGATGCCCCTAGGAACCATATACTTGACAACTCTTGAGCTCGATGTCCTAGTCTATGTAGTTCCTTTCACTTATGCTCTCATCAACATATGATTTTGCCTCTTTTGCAGTGTCATGGAACTAGGATTCTGAGCCTATCGCTTCCACTTAGGAATGGACGATGAGCCAACTGGCATGCGAATAACCTATTCTTCAACTGCCATGGGCCAAATAGGGGAGTCTAACTCACTTGAAATATCAGTGGTGTCAAGGTCGCTCAAAATGCCTCATGCCTCAAATCTTAAAATGCACTCGACAACTCTAACCCGCAACACTGCAACTCACTCAACATGTCATAATACACTACACAATTCTCTCTCTGCTTCACACTCTGCTCGCTCAACTAAACAATTCCATCCTTCCGCATCCCACGCACTTTTTATATACATATCCAATTCAAAATTCATAATTTCCAAATCTATTATCAGCATCATTACTAAATATGGTATTAATGATTCCAAATATGCCAACAATCCTACTGCTTTAACGGTCGGATCAGCCATTAATGTCGATCGCTTCAACAAGTGCCGCCAGCCAATGATTTTAACTACCTGCATTTATGACTTAATTTGAACAAGCCACATCCCTGTAACCATCACAAGTGGTCTACCAGTGATTTCTACAAACTCTAACCTTGCGCAACCTCTTCCCCTAGGCTCACCTCGTTGCTCTGAAACAAAATCATCATCATTTTTTTTAGCTCTTCGGGTAGTGTGCAGCTCTGGCCCTATCCTATAGGTCGTCAAGTGACTCCCATTGACAAGCTTCAGCAACATCGCACCATCTAATTGATGTAACTTAAATGTACTACTAGAAGTAATTGATTGAACAAGATATGGACCTAACCAGTGCATCTGTAACTTACCTAGATGTTTTATAAACTTGTTGTCATATCATAGCACCAAATATCCTTCTACAAAGTGTTTTTTCTTAATGTGGCGATCATGCCATGCCTTTTTTCGATCCTTTGCAACCTGCTGGTGGAATCCTGTAATGAAACAATCTTCTTCGAGCTATACCAACTGCACAACTCACTCTTCTAATGATTTTGCATCATCCATGCCCGTCGCCATGGAAATGTGCAAACTGGGAACAATATACTCCATGGGCATAACTGCCTCTTGCCCATAGACTAGATTGACTGGTGTCTGGCCAGTTAGACATTTGCAAGTAGTGCAATAGGCCCATAGCACTGTGAGAATTTTTAGGTCCCAGTCATCACGGTTAGCGTTACATGCCTTTGTCAGCGTTGTTTCAAAAATTTTGTTGAATGCTTCGACAGTACCATTCGCCTATGGATGGTATGGTGTAATCCTCTTATGTTGTATCTACAGTTCCTTAGTTAGCACTTTCATCATCCGTCTTACAAAGTGATTGCCTTGGTCACTCATTAAGATCCCAGGACACCCAAACCATGTCACTATGTTCTCAAAAATGAACCGCATTGCTGTCATAGTGATACAATCTACTATTGGTGTAGCTTCCACCCACCTAGTCAGGTATTGAGTTGCATTAATAATGTATCGTGCACCAGTTCTCTTCTCTGGTGGATTGATAGGACCCAAAAAATCCACAGCCCATTTATCAAATAGTTGCAGAGTCACATGCAGCACAAACGACATCTCATCCCGCTACGATGGTTTATCGACCCGTTGGAAGATGTCACAACTCCTTGCATAGTCAGTGACCTCCCGTAATTCCTCCATGTGATTCTTCTATAATGGGGCCCTGCTCGTGCGGTAAAATACACCATCACAGGATTTCATCTGGTCCAAGCTTGTACAACTTCCTAGCAATTAGTTGAAAATAAGAATCCTTTACTACCAGCTACTTCTTTTGGCTAGTCAACATGTACTACGGAGCGATGCCAGTGGCCAAAAACTAAATAATTGGTGCATAGTGATCATCTGCGATGTCAACCCGGAACAATTGCGCACATGGAAATATGTCATCAATATTGGTTGGTTCTTCATTGTTTGCAACATGTGACAGATGATCCAAACCAGTGTTTAACTGTCCCGGCTTTATCACTATTTCAAAATCAAAGTCCTGGAAGAGTAACAACCATCGACATATCTTCCCTTCCAACCTAGGATTTTTGACTAGGTATTGTAACGCAGAATGATTGGTGAACATCTTGAAATGTCCTCCCAGCAAATAGTGCCTAAAATTTTTCAAGGCATAAACCATCACCAGGACTTCCCTTTCTGTCGTTGTATAATTTCGTTCAGCAAATGACAACTTTCTACTGGCATATGCTATTGGATGATCCAGGTCTCCCTTGCCTAGTTGTGCAAGAACAACCCCTAGCGCAGTAGAAGAGGCATCAACATGCACATGGAACTCTTTATTCCAATCAGGAAAAACTAGTGTTGGTGCAGAGGCCATATTGGCCTTCAAGGTGTCAAAGCTTCCTTTACATTCCTGAGTCCATTCAAACGCAACATCTTTCTTTAGCAGCTTCTCCATGGGAGCAGTAATTGGGGTGTATCCCTTGATAAACTTGCAATAGTATCCCATATGCCCCATATTTTCCCAAATAATCTTCACATTCATCGATGGCGATAAACTGAGGATTATCACGATCTTCGTCAAATCAACCAACAGACCTTACTTACATACTACGTGCCCCAGTAGCATGCCAAATGGTGCATAAAAAAAACAATTTTTAGAGTTTAAGGTGATCTCATGCTGTTGACATCTTTCCAACATCAGTCGCAGGTTGTCCAGATGGTCCCTAATTAGTCCATAGATAGTCCAATAATCCATATACACCTGCAGGAACTTTTGAATAAACTCTTTAAATACAACGACAACTATGTGAGAGAATACAGATGGTGCATTCTTCAGCCCAAATGGCATGAATTTGTATTGAAAATAGCCGCATTGAGTAACAAAAATAGTCTTATGGTGATCCTCCTTTGTAATCTGGATCCAGTGGTATCTCGAAAATCCATCTACAAAAGAATACATCTCCTGGTCACCTACACCATCAAGAACTTCATCTGTAAAAGGGGTTGGGAACGGATCATGTGTGCATGCATCATTCAACTTCCTTAGGTCTACGTAAATGTGGATTTATCCTGTATTTTTATCCTAGAACACCATAGGACTTATCCACTAGGATTCTTCTATAGGCTCGATGATCCCAACATCAAGAATTTGGTCAATAGCAACCTTCACACGGTCATTGTATCGTAGATTCAGTCGGTATGGCCTCTGTCGCACTAGTTTGGCATCTAGTTTCAACATGATTTTTGTTATAATAATCAACCCATAGTTAGCTACCTTAGACATTAATTAATCCATTTTTGTCTTATTTGCCTAGTTTCCAATATTCCACTCTATGCAAGTTGTCTTCCACATGTCCTAGAAGTCAAACTTGATAAAATTGAGTCATGGAGCGCTTAGGAAACATCCTGGAATCGATATTTAGCATATTTTCTTTATTCCAGAGCCTCCCTAGTGCATATCTACTTTTTCTACTTTATTGCCTGCTTTACTAAGATTTATGGCAAAAGGGAAAGTAAGGCTAGGTGCATTTGACTTGTTTTTTCCCCTCATCATCCTCCATTATTTTATCCTAATAAAAGCATATATGAGTTTTCTTTCCATCACCTATTAGCTTTCCTACTTGAATTTTCCAATTCGTGAGCTCCTAGGTAGATTTGGAAACTGCTTTATGCACCTATGGGGGATTTGACTAGAATTAGTAAGCCTTCTTTTGACTATTTTGAATGGCATCCTTATGCATTCTAATCTCTCATGTAATTATATATTGCAGAAACCTTTGAATTCATAAGGTTGGCTACTGTACACTTATTCAATACAGATTAGTGTTATGCTCCAATTTCAGTCTTCTTTGTGTGTAAATTTGCAGGTTTGATTAGCAATTTTGTGAGTGCAATTGTTCTATCACTTGGGTTCAATTTCCACAATTTTCATCTCCCTCAAGTCTCCTAAAATTGCATTTATCTCTAAAAACCGTGTCAAAAAAAGGTCCTAGAATTCATGTAGTAGGTTCGTGATCTTAGCCATGGTCTCCTCATCCCAGTAGTCTTCGACATTGGCCAATTTTGTGTTCTCTGTCGAACCAATGTTGAATTTTTGGATCCTCAGTGGCTGACTCATCAAGTCCGTCATTATGTCTAGGGCTATGACATCATGTCTTCCTTCTGACTCTGGAATATTAACATTCCACAACTCATCGTCATCTTGAGGTTCCTCAGACAAGTTGTAGCAAGTCATCATGGATTGGATGGAGCAATGTGCATGTGAATCTATGGGATATGTGACACAGGTGACCTTGAGTATGACATCACAAATGATTTTTAAAGCATTGCATACCTCTAGGTTGACATCCTGAAAACTAAATGTCCACATAAAACAAACAGACAACTCCTCCCAAGTGGTGATAGTTCTGTGCAACTCGGCTGCCACGTACCAGGATCTCAACATTTCTTCCAGAGTGTGAATAAAAGTGTGGAACGATTCATCCATGGTTCGTGACACCCATTAAGAATGGCATTTGATCAAATGACTAGTGGGATCATTTTGTCCATCGTATCTCCCAGAATGATAGGCCTCTATGACTGATTTGGGGTTGTTGAGCCAATTCTTGGGTCTCGAAATTGCTCAATCCCAACATGGAATAAAGGTACATCAGTCCAACTATGCTTTGTATTTTCTGAACAAGTTCAAAATGAAATATTGTAATCCAAGCAAGACTCCCTTCCTTTCAGGAGTTAAGCTTGAAGAAGCAGGATCTTCTCCTATGGTAAATAATACACTGTATAGACGACTGATTGGGTGTTTGCTATACCTTACACACACTCGGCCTGATATTTCTTATGCAATAAGTGTGGCTTCAAGATACATGGATCTGCCTGATGAGATCCATTGGAGAGCAGACAAAAGGATCCTTAACTTTGTTCACGGAACAAGAACTCATGGGATCTTCTACAAAGCTAAATCTGATCTTGATTTGATTGGGTTTACTGACAGTGATTGGGCAAGTGACAACACAGATCGAAAGTCAACATCAGGATATGTTTTCATTCTTGTTGAAGGACCAATTATTTTTTCAAGCAAGAAACAGAGGGCCATTGCACTCTCATCTATAGAGGCAGAGTAAAAAGGAGTTGTAAATGCAGCAACTCAATGTTTATGGTTGCAGGGAATACTTGGTGAGCGTGTCTTCGAATCAGAGTTTTCAACCAATATCTATTGTGATAATCAGAGCACCATTCGAATCTTCAATGATCCATTTCAGAGACAGAGAACCAAACACATTGAGATCCATATGCACTACATCAGACAGCTTGTGCATGATGGCACCATTCACCTACTCTTTTGTGCATCTTCAGAACAAGTAGCAGACATATTCACCAAATTTTTTTGTGAGAAGACATTCACCAATATCAAATCACTACCAGGGATTGCTGATCATGCTGTGAAGCATGATTGATGACAACATTTTCAAATTTTGTTTTACTATCCATGTTTAAGGGAGGATTTTCCCATTGGGTTTTTGCCTCTTTCCTTGGCTAAATGGACATGTAGTATGTAAAGGGTGACTAAGCCTTGTTTCTAGGCCCTATAGTTTTCTGATATTTACTCATAAGTTAGGCTTAAGGGTGAGTGTTAGAATAATAAACCCATAGTTAGCTACCTTAGACATTAATTAATCATTTTTTGTCTTATTTGCCTAGTTTCCAATATTCCACTCTATGCAAGTTGTCTTCCACATGTCCTAGAAGTCAAACTTGCTAAAAATGAGTCATGGAGTGCTTGGGAAACCTCCTAGAATCCATATTTATCATATCTACTTTATTCTATATCTTCCCTTGCGCATATCTGCTTTTTTTTGCTTTATTGCCTGCTTTACTGAGATTTATGGCAAAAGGGAAAGTAAGACTAGGTGCAACTGACATGTTTTTTGCTCTCATCATCATCTGTTATTTTCTACTAATAAAATAATGTATGAGTTCTATTTCCATCACCTATTATCTTTCCTACTTGACTTTTCCAATTCGTGAGCTCCTAGGTAGATTTGGAAACTGCTTTATGCACCTATGGGGGATTTGACTAGATTTAGTAAGCCCACTTTTCACTATTTCGAATGGAATCCTTATGCATTCAAATCTCACAAGTAATTATATATTGTAGTAGCCTATGACTTCATAAGGTTGGATATTGTACACTTATTCAATACAGATTAGTGTTATGCTCCAATTTCAGTCTCCTTTGTATGTAAATTTACAGGTTTGATTAGCAATTTTGTGAGTGCAATTGTTCTATCACTTGGTTTCAATTTCCGCAATTTTCATCTCCCCCAGGTCTCCTAAAATTGTGTTTATATCTAAAAACCGTGTCGAAAAAAGGTCCTAGAATTCATGTAGCAGGTTCGTGATCTTAGCCATGGTCTCCTCGTCCCAATAGTCTCCGACATTGGCCAATTTTGTGTTCTATGCCGACCCAATGTTGAAATTTTGGATCCTCAGTGGCTAACTCATCAACTCCATTAGTATGTCTAGGGCTACAACATCATGGCTTCCTTCTAGCTCTGAAATATTAACATTCCACAACTCATCATCATCTTCAGGTTCCCCAGACAAGTTGTAGCAGGTCATCATGGATTGGATGGAGCAATGTGCATGTGGATCTATGGGATAGGTGACATAGGTGACCTTAAGTACGACAATGTGAATGATTTGTAAATAATTGCATACCTCTGGGTTAACATCCTGAAAACTAAATGTCTGTGTAAAACAAACAAACAACGCCTCCCAAGTGGTGATAGTTCTGTGCAACTCGGCTGCCACGTACCAAGATCTCAACATTTCTTCCAGAGTGTGAATAAAAGCATGGACCCATTCATCCATGGTTCATGACACCCATAAAGTATGAAATTTGATCAAATGAATAGTGGGATCATTCCGTCTGTCGTATCTCCTAACATGATAGACCGCTAAATCACCGAAGCACACTGTCATTAATCAGCGACATTAATCCCAGTCAAAGATCATTTGTTTGTGTGTTTCCCACCATCGACCTGGAGTAGCTTTCAGTGCAACAACAAGAGCTAGAATCCTTTGTGGTTCAAAAAATTTCTCTTTAAATTCCTGAAAGAACTCTGATATTCTCAACAGTCCTTCATAAATGGGAAACTCGACAGTTTTAGTTGCAAACCATCGGAGAGACTGTGTAATCAACCCGCATTTGCTGAATTCTTCATGCAACCTATTTTTCCAATTTTCTATAGCATGATCAAAGTCAGAGGACGCATAACTTGCACTGCTCCATCCAAGTTCATCATCGACGGTAGGATGGATATAGTCTTTAGAAATGTTATAAGCATGTTCCCAGCTTCTCCCCACTTCATCCTTTACAGGTTCAATATATTTTCATCCCTCTTGAGGGCCCATAGGAGCAATGAACCTAACATATGGGTTTTCAAATGTCATAACTCATTTTTCGAAGTTGATAACCACCATACTATCATTATCACATCAGATCTCTAGCAGCACAAGATAGTTAACACCATATTATACTACTTCTATCACATCGAAGTCAACATGTGTTTTCATACCTTCAATGTTGACAACCAAGTTTCAAACACGACCAATAGGACGAACCTTCACCTGATTTGTGAGTTGCAACTGTACTGGTGACCATCCCAATGGTCGAGTCAACCTCATAATCTCCGATCTGGATATTCATCCTCACTTCATTGCATGTCTTCCTTTTTTGCAAAGAATTCACTGCAGAATATTTCACTGTATTATCTGGGTGGTGCAATAATGTCTCAAGCTCAATAAGGGCATCAGGGTCCCTTGCTAGCGATAGATAACTTTCAAAGAACTCCCCCAAGGTACCATGCTGTCGTGATGGTTCTGTCTCTACAAATGGATCAAAAGCAAATGGCATATCAATAATTGGTAACTTACCCAGATTTCTCTTGATTGCATTCTTTCCTCCAAAGAAGGTGTCTTTCTCTGTCGCAATATCAAATGCCACCTTTTTCTTTCCATTGAGCCGAACTTGCTGCCACATTCCATCATCCCCATTTTGTTAGATTTTTATCATTCAATCTAGCATTATGATCTTAGGATCTTATCTGAGAGAATAACATGCATTGCAATAAACACAAGAGAGAATGAACATAAATATTTTCCTCGGGGAAACCATAAATGAGAAAACCCCACAAATTCCTCAGAGATAGAATCAACACCAAAAGAAAAACCCCAAAAATATTAAGATGATCTCTCAACAGTAGTAGTCTCTCTCTCTCTTGTCCCAACAACTTCTTCTCTCACTCATGCGCCCCAGTGAGTGAGTGTGTGTGTAATAAATAGAGAGGCTCACTCTCTATTTATATTATTTCATTCACTTAATGTCCACTTCAACATGTCGGCCCCACTTAAAAATTACTTGCTAGGGTCGACATCTGTAGGAGAGTCTAATAACCCTAGTGCCTCATAACTATGAGGAATTTTCCCTTCGATCAACAAGTAGGGTTAACCTTGACACAATTGTGGCGACTATTTCCTCGACTTACAATGGAGGGTTAACCTCAATGACTTTACATGACTAGTTTACATTATTGAATCTCCTGATTGAAACATCAGGGCATCACATGATTCAATTACATTATAGATACTTCCTGGAATAAACATCGGGGTACAATACATAATATATACAAGTGAATACATTCTAAAGTTACAAATACATCAACACTCCCTCTTAACAAGGAAGGTATTCTCTCAACACAATTTATCAGCACAAGTCTTCTTCTCTATATCATATGGATCATAATCAAGTCATCTTCATCTTCAATTCAATCTTCATCGTCAAGTCGTCTTCATTGTCAAGTCATCTTCTTCAAGTCTGGATCATCACTGGATCTAAATCATCACTCGATCTGGATCATCACTGGAACATCATCACTGGATCTAGATCATCAGTCGATCTGGATCATCACTGCTGTATCGTCATCATAGTTGCTATCTCATGATTCTTCTCGTCATAAGAATTTCTACATAGCCATCCATTTTTCATGCTGGTTGTAGGCCTAGCCTCCATTTAGGTCTTATTTAGTGCTTATATCTAACCCTAAGTCAGAATGGCCAACACTCACATCTGACCATGAGAGGAACACATCCAACATCATGTCAGAAAAGTGCAACACTTACATTCACCAGCATGATAGGACACAACTACTATCATCTGTGAAAAGTCACAGCACTCACATCCACCCACATGGTAGGACACACCTACTACCATCTGTGGAAAGGCACAGCACTCACATCCACCAGCATGGTAGGACACACCTACTACCATCTATGGAAAGGCACAACACTTACAATCACTAGCATGGTAGGACACACCTACTACCATCTATGAAAAGGCTCAGCACTCACATCCACCAGCATGATAGGACACAACTACTATCATATGTGGAAAGGCACATCACTTACAATTACTAGCATGATAGGACAAGAATACTATCATATGTGAAAAGGCTTAACACTTATATTTGACCATGTGAGGAACCAAACTAACCTACATGTTGAAAGGGATCTCAACCCTAGGTTGAGGATTCCTGTTAAATGACCAGGTGCCTCCATTCTCCCGGAGAATGGAATCAGCCCTTATATCTGATCAAGCAGGAATGCATCCCTCAATCACATCAGAATGGCCCTGCACTTATATCTGATCATGTGAGAACACATCCCACAGTCATATCAAAATGGCCCTCATCCCCAAATTGAGTATTCCTAGTAACTGACCAGGTGCTTCCATTCAGAGAATGGCATTCAACACTTATATATGATCATCTAGGAACCAATCCTGTAGTCACATCAGAATGGCCCTCAGCTCTAGGCTTATTATTCTTGGTAACTGACTAGGTTCCTCCATTCAGAGAATGGCATTCAACACTTATATATGATCATGTAGGAACCAATCCTACAGTCACATCAGAATGGCTCAGCACTCATATCTAACATGGAAGGAACTAATCCTTTCACCATGACAGAATGGATCAGCCCTTACATCTGACCATGGAAGGAACCAATCCTCTCACCATGTCAGAATGGCTCATGGACTCATCACTTCCCCTTGGGGGAAACCTCGATCTGGAGAACACCAAGCTTAACCCTGAAGTACCCAAACTTCACTCTGGCTAATGGATTCATCAACACATCAGCTATCTATTCATCCATCACAATATATCGGAGCTTCACTACTCCTCTCTGCACCATATCCCTGATATAGTGATATTTGATCTCGATATGCTTCGACTTGTCATGGACGACCAGGTTCTTTGACAACTTCACACAACTCTGGTTATCGCAATATATACAAGTAGCATCCGACTAGAGATCAAATAAATTAGACATTAGCTTCCTTAACCATAGTACCTCAAACTAGCTGAACAAGCTGCGACATACTCTGCTTCAGCTGTACTCAATTCCACGTAAGACGGTTTCCTGCTAAACCATGAGATCACACCTGATCCCATATTGGAGCAGCACCCTGAAGTGCTCTTCCTATCGATGGAACTACCTTCCCAATATGAATCAACATAACCCTCCTGGTTAATCTTCTGATTCACCTCATACTTGATCCCATAATCAACTATACCCCTCAGGTACCTCAGAATATGCTTTGCAGCAATTAAGTGAACATGTCTCAATGTGTTCACAGTAAAGAAAATATCTGGTATCATATTCTTCAGGTACATCAAGGAACAAATCATCTGATGATACATCATGGCATCAATCGAATCTGATGAAGAAACACTTAATAGCTTCAAGTTCGATGCAATAGGTGTGGTCACAGCCTTGCAGTCCATCATCTCTCGTCCCAGGGAGATTCCATCCACATTCTGTCACACCTTCATGCCTAGAAATTAGTGCATCATATCCAGGTCCTTCATCTCAAACTTGGCAGCAAGTCACCTTCTTGTAACTTTAATGAGTTCCTCTTTTCTGTCAGGAACAAGTCATCGACATATAATAGGAGCATCACTAGTCTTCCGCCTTCAACCTTGAATCAAAGGTTGGAATCCGCTTTAATCTCAGTAAATCCTAGAGTCATTAGTAATCTATCCATCCTGTCATACCTTGTTGAACCTCAGGATCTTCAGGAGTCACTCCATCTGAAGTGAAGCATCATTCTCCCTCTGTCTTTCATACTCTATGCACTGAAACATTATGTACCAGAGTGACAAGTAGCTTCCTCTGCTACTAATATTCTATGTATCCATCTAGGGTCACTATATACCAAGATCCTGTATCTTGAAAAAGTTCTTCTCACACCCATCTATGAGTTTGTCATCCTCTTCAAGCTCCTCATGTATGTATTATCCCATGAGTGTCTTCTGAGCTCATACAAGGCCTTATTTCATTTGCACACATGATTATGCTTGTCATGTGTCTCAACTCCCACTGGCTCCAAATGTCTCTTCGTAGCCTATGCCTTCTTTTCATGAGAAGTATCATGCTACAAAACTTGCATTTTATCCCACGATGTTTCCATCTATTGCATGATGGAACTACGAACTTCCCTTCACATATCGATACTGCATCCTAGACATCACTTTGCTTGAATCAGTCTTCCCTTTCTTCTTGGTTACTTCTTCATAGTTGGAAGGTTTTGCATCAATGATGTCACTGCATTTGTCATATAATTCTTCCTATTGAACTGTCGTCACTTGTTCTTCAGAACAAGTCTCATCCTTCTTTGCTTGTAGGTAATTTTACGCGATCTTTCCTACAAGTCAAATGCATTAGTTGTATGGTTAGAAACATTTCATAAGGAATATTCATAATGTAAAATTCTTATGCATAAATATATGATCATGCAACTATTTTAGCCAATACAACATTCATCCATATCTCATGGAAAATTTTCTAGATGCCTTCCATCTCTACCAGGACAACATTGAGATTGTGCACTAATTCAATATGTCAGCAAATAGGTTTCATTCTAGATAAGTAGAAATGGAGATTTGTATAGCACCATGAGCTACTTACCCATTACATGCATATTAGCAGTATATTTTCATTAATGCAAACATTCTATCATGCATAATACATCAACTGAATATAACCAAATGCATAACAAAAAAAATATCATGGAATGTCAATTAAATACTTATGTTTATTTGTTTTGTGGGTAGATTCCTTCTTGAGCCTTCAGCTTCATCATCTTCTTCATTCATAATAGTATTGTTTCTCATCCAAATGATAAGGTGGATAAGAGGTTCTTTAAGAGTTGAGTTCTTCAATTTCCTCATTGCTTGTGGGATCTTCTTTGAGAGCTTGATCTTCAGTTGCTCCCATCTTCTCTTTTCTTATTATGAGTCGAGCTTCTTCTTCTTCCCAGAGTCTACTAAAAGTAATCACTTCATTTTGGCACACATTCCTTTTATGAATGAATCCCATGATCCTGGGAGCCCATTGAAGGTGTCTATCACCACTTCTACATTCTCCACTTCTTCTTCTACTGCTATAAGTTGTTCTTTGATTTGAGAGACCCTCGTAAAGTATGACTATATGGTCTCTGCATTTTGGATCTTCACATTCTTCAACTATTTTTTCAAATTCATATTCCAATTTATGTTCTTCCCTTCAAATAGCTTGGTCAAGGAATCAAACATCTCTTTCGATGTCTTTAGGGAAGACACTTGTGGTAAAAGGTGATCCTTGATTGAATCAGCAATGATCTTCTTGGCCTTAACCAAGTTCTTCTGGTGTAAGGCTTTTAGCCTCATCTCCCTCTAGAACTGGAACCTCTCTACTTATGTAGGTATCCAATTCATTTTCTTCAAAGAGATCATATAACTCCATGCTTGGAATTTGTTAGCTTCACCAAGCTTATCATCAAGCTAATGTGATAGATCACTTGGAAATGAGAACCTCAAATGAAAATAGCAAAATATTAGATCTTACCGATTTGAGGTGTCCGTCTTGGTTCCGAAGTTGGATGGTCTAGGGTTTGTCGGAGAAACCCTAATTTTCAAAACTTGGAATATTAACATTCCGCAACACATCGTCATCTTCAAGTTCCCCAGACAAGTTGTAGAAGGTCATCATGGATTGGATGGAGCAATGCACATGTGGATCTATGGGATATGCAATGGAGGTGACCTTGAGTATGACATCATGAATTATTTGTAAAGCATTGCATACCTCTGGTTTGAAATCCTGAAAACTAAAATTCCATGCAAAACAAACAGACAACTCCTCCCAAGTGGTGATAGTTCTACGCAACTCGGCCGCCACGTACCAAGATCTCAACATTTCTTCCAGAGTGTGAATAAAAGCATGGAACCATTCATCTGTGGGTCATGATGCCCATAAAGTATGACATTTGATCAAATGACTGGTGGGATCATTTTTTCCATCGTATCTCCCAACATGATAGACCTCTAAATCGCCGAAGCACACTGTCGTTAATCAACGGAACTGTTAACAGTCAAAGATCATTTGTTTGTGTGTTTCCCACCATTGAGAGGGAGTAGCTTTCAGTGCTACATCAAGAGCCAACATCCTTTGTGATTCGAAAAATTTCTCTTCAAATTCCTAAAAGAACTCTGATAGTCCCAGTAGTCCTTCATAAATGGGAACTCGACAGTTTCAATTGCAACCCATTGGAGAGACTGTGTAATCAACCCGCATTTCCTAAAAGATTCTTCGTGCAACCTATTTTTCCTGTTTTCCAGAGCATCATCAGAGTCAGAGGACGCATAACTTGTGCTGCGTCATCCAAGTTCGTCATCGATGGTAGGATGTATATAGTCTTCAGAAATTTTATAAGTGTGTTCTCAGCTTCTCTCGACTTCATCCTTTATAGGTTCAATATATCGTCGTCCCTCTAGAGGGTCCATAGGAGAAATGAACTTGACATCTTGGTTTTCAAATGTCATAAATTGTTTTTTGAAGTCGATAACCACCATACTATAATTATTCCATCCAATCCCTAGCAGCACAGGATAGGAACCACCATCTTGTACTACTTCTATCACATCGAAGTCAACATGTGTTTTCATACCTTCAATGTCAACAACCAAGTTTGAAACACGACCAATAGGCTGAACCTTCACCTGATTTGCAAGTCGCAACTATACCAGTGACCATCCCAATGTTGTATTTCCCATAAATTGCTAGGTTTGCTTGGTCAGAATGTTTACATCTTATCCAAGATCCAAAATAACCAAGTCAACCTCATAATCTTCGATCTGTATATTCATCCTCACTTCCTTTCTTATCTTCCTTTTTTGCAAAGAATTCACTGCAGAATATTTCACTATATTATCCGGGTGGTGCAATAATTTCTCAAGCTCAACAAGGGCGTCAAGGTCCCTTGCCAGTGATAGATAACTATCAAATAAATCCCACAAGTTACCATGCTACTGTGATGGTTCTGCCTCTACAAATGGATCAAAAGCAATTGGCATATCAATAATTGGTAACTTACCCATATTTCTCTTGATTGCATTCTTTCCTCCAAAGAAGGTGTCTTTCTTTGTCGCAATATCAAATGCCACCTTCTTCTTGCCAATGAGCTGAACTTGCTACTGTGGTCCATCGTCCCCAGTTTTTTATATTTTTATCATTCAAGATAGCATTATGATCTTAGGATCTTATCTGAGAGAATAACATGCACAACAATAAAAAAACAAGAGACAATGAGCACAAAGATTTTCCTTGAGGAAACCATAAAGGAGAAAACCCCACAACTTCCTCAGAGATAGAATCAGCAACAAAAGCAAAACCCCAAAAACACTAAGACGATCTCCTGACAGTAGTAGTCTCTCTCTCTCTTGTCCCAACAACTTATTCTCTCACTCATGCACCACAATGAGTGAGTGTGTGTGTAATAAATAGAGAGTCTCACTCTCTATTTATATTCTTTCATTCACTTAATGTCCACTTAAACCATGTCAGCCCCACTTAACAATTACTTAATAGGTCTGACATATCTAGGAGAGTCTAATAACCCTAGTGCCCCACAAATGTGGGGAATTTTCCCTCCGATCAACAAGGAGGGTTAACCTTGACACAATTGTGGGGACTATTTCCCTGACCTATAATGGAGGGTTAACCTCAATGACTTTACATGACTTGTTTATATTCTTGAATCTCCCGATTGAAACATCAGGGCATGATATGACTCAATTAAATTATAGATACTTCCAAGAATAAACATCGGGGTACAATACATAAGATATATAAGTGAATACATTCTGAAGTTACAAATACATCAACACTCCCTCTTAACAAGGAAGGTATTCTCTCGACACAATTTATTAGCACAAGTATTCTTCTCTGTATCATATGCATCATCATCAATTCATCTTCATCTTCAAGTCATATTCATCATCAAGTTATCTTCTGCATGTATTCACAATTCTCATGCCGTTTCCCATAGACTTGCATATGTGACACCACGGTATACCAGAACATCTCAATGAGTTTGGGGCTCCCGACAACAAATAATTCCTAAACGTCAAACATACTTCCTTGGTATGTCCACCTGCATGGAATAGGGTGTACCAAATATCATCACGATCTTCCTTCTGTATGTATTCACAATTCTCATGTTGATGCCCATAGACTTGACATATGCGACACCATGGTATACCAGCACATCTCAATGAGTTTGGGGCTCCCGACAACAAATAATTCCTAAATGTCGGACATATTTCCTTGGCATGTCCACCTGCATGGCACTAGCTGTACCAAATATCATCACGATCTTCCTTATCCTTTTTGATATCTTGAAGTTGGAGCGTGTTACCACCTGATTTGTACTTAGTGGTTTTTTATCAAGTGAGCATGATGAACCGAACAAGGATAAATTGTTCGGACTTAAGAAGACCTTTGGAAGTACTTCTCGGAAGTGCTTGTTGTACTATATCACATGTTCATACCCCATGGGGGAATTGTAATAAATGTTATAGCATCATAGTGTTTGTAAAAGACTCGGTCTCTTAGACTTTATTTGTCAATCCGATCAGTCCAGGGTGTTTTTTCCCTTGGTTATTATTGGTTGTTGAATAAACGACTGATAATTTCTGAGTTTTTCACTCCATACCTCCAAAGTTGGGGTGGTCAGCTTGGAATTTAGGCCTATTGAGGTTATTAGAGTCTATGTGTCAATGTATAAGCATGCTAGACATCATGATCGAGTCATATGAACATGTCTAAGTCCCCCTAGGTGTTTTTCAATTTTTCAATTTTTTAGTTTTTTCAGTGTTTTTTATTAAAAATTTAATTTTTCCAAAACTTAGGCTATTTTTTAAGTTCAATTGAAAAAATTTATTTTGTAATAAAATTGGGCCAAATAATCAGTTTCAGTCATGTAGGTGCTCATTTTCAAGCTAAGAGCACCATGTAAAATCATGGACCCACTATTTCCTAGTTTTGAGTGATTTTCCATCACTCAGGTCAGAAAGCCCCAAAAATCAATTATTGACGATTTTAATTAATAAATTGATGAATAATGGAGCAAATCCAAAATCACGAGTCAATGGATTCTCAGCCGATTTGATTGAAATCAGTCAGATATGAAGCAGATTGACTGGATCTGACAAATCCTTGACTGAAGGAGGTGATCAAATCAGATCCAGAGTTGATCTTCAGCATCCTTTATGGGGAATTTCTCCCTCCCTCTCTCCTCAACATGTTTTTGCTCATCTGTATGAGTTTTGGTGGATGCTTCAGTCAACAGGATGAGGTGTTAGTGAGATCAGCTCTCCGATTGACAATTGCACTCAGTGAAACTCAAATTTGGCTCAGTTAGACACAGATTAGGCATTGATGGACGCTCCATCAGCATATTTGGTCTATCTCCTTGGGATTTGCGCCCCCCCTGGGCTGGATCTCCTGGTTTTTGTATATATCCAGGCATGGCTCCCTCTTCCAAGCTAGTTAGAACTGGGATTGAGGTGTTGTTGCTATTGTACTGTTGTAATTCTTCATTTGAAATAAAAAAAACCTTTAGAGGCTAGACGGTGTTGTGCCATTACATGTGTGGATGATTATTGCCATTATTTTATTGAGGTAACCCGTATGTGTATTCATTTTTTGCTAATTGCTTGTAGATCCGTTGTCAAGATTGATAATAGGATTATTATAATATTGATAGGAAAGGTTATTTTCAATAAGTTTATTGAACATCTCCTTCCTTTGATGCATGTTTAGAGATCTAGATTCAACATGTCCTATAAGCTTATATGCATGTTATTTTGAATCTCTATGTATGTACTAATCGGATCTCACAAGTTTCTTGGCAAGTTCTTTGATTTCAGCTGAGCTACAGGTTCCTACATTGGAGAGGATGCTGATCTAGTTTTCTTCTTCACTCTCTTCAAAACCTTCCAAAGGCATATTCCCTCGACATTCCACCTGAAAGCTCCACTGTGGATCTTCAAGGAAACCGACATTTCTCTCCTCCTCTTCCTCCCTCAAAATCAACATTTTTACCCGGTTACTTTGTTCATAGCTTTGATTGTGCTTAGATATGTCATCTTAAAAGTAATTCCAATATAGATCTATCTTATCAAATCCCATAGTCTAGATCTTGCAGTTAAAAAGTTTCATAAGCATTCTAGATCTAGCTTTAGGGAAATCGTCCTCTTTGCATGGAAATTTGAAGAAAACTTGTAGCTTGCATGCATTAGATTTATTTTTTCTGTTATAAAAGATAAATCCAGCAATAATTGCATATTTCATTGGCTGCACAAACATCAAGCCAAGATCCCAAGGAAAGCTTGCTTTCCTTGGTTCCTTTTTCACTTGTTTAGCTAGTTTTAACTCCATCTTTTTTGAGTTAAGGTAGGCTGATCCAAAGGTACTATTAAAGTGATTTTTGGCATATGTTATCCTAACATTCTTTCTGGTTTTTAGTAGGTGTAACAGAAAATAAAGGAAGCTTCTGTTCGGAAATGTCTTCAGGAGCGTTCAAATCCCTCCAAGGGTTTCCCATTTGACTAAAACCTTTGATTTCCGCACCTTGTAATCTCTTGATTTCAATCCATATAAGGATCAAGAGGAATTATATAATTTCTCTAATATTGTAACTGCTATTAATAAAATTATTGTTTGAATAGGCTCTTTCGAGCTCATTCCCCATCCCCCCTAGGGGGATTTGCATCGGTGTCCTTTTTGTTGCTTTTTGCTCATTTATTTTCAAACTAGTATTGATCTAAACTGTAGGGTAGTATAATTTATTTTATTATTAATTTCATATTACATACTTTATATTTCAAATTAATCTTAATAGTTACCCCACGACTTCCCGATTGACCCGAAAGGGGAAAGAGATTGATGGTAGGACTAATTAGAAAACTAGAATTGTGTATCTGTTTTCTTTTGATCATTTGTTTTTTAGCTATTATAAAATTAACCCCTCCTTGATTCCCCAATTGAGATCCACTTGGATCGAAAGAGGTTCCTGGAGGGTTTTCTTTTAAACAAGAACACCCAGTTTAAAACTTACTAAAATTGACAAGACTCCAGTGTGTATGCTCTGCACTTGGCTGCGGTTCGTTCGATCAGTAAAGATGTATCAAAAGCACTTAAGTGAATAGTATAATTAGGACTCACTCTCCCAAATTAACAAACCAATAGGCGAAAATCCAACACCTAGATCGAACCATCACGGTGGCGAAATACCCAAAGGAAGCAGGAACTTCTGAAAAGTGACCTCGGGGCGCCGATCTCTGTCACACCCTAAAGGGTGCATTATGAACAATAGCCCTAGAGACTCCATTTCAGCCCACATATTCCTTGTGGGTAGCCGTGAAGGTTTAGTTTTGGACATACTCCAAGTACTCTAGGGTATATCTGGAGTCCCCCCTTTTCCTAATTTTAATCAACTCACACTTCAATTTTAACTTAAAACATACCAAGAGGAAATCACAAAACACTCACTACAAGCACGCGCAAGTACATTGTTTCCATTTTTTGACTCCATTCTAAGGCACTGGTTATTTTCTTGCTTTATATATATATTATGTCTCATCATTGTGCTTTCGTGTGTTCATCTTTTGTATCTTGCCATCTTTGATCATCTATAGTTAAATTGCAAACTCCTAATTAACTCAATCAATTTAACATCACAAAACTAAGTAATTATCCTTAGTAACTTAATAGGGTCTACCCCCCTTGGCTCCATTAGGATTTGAGCCTAAACGGAGGAGTCAAGAACAAGGTGACATCCTTGACTCGAGACTTTCCCCCAAGGACACATCGAGTGGCTTGAAGATTTCTGCCACGTGACCTAGGTGTGTGAAAGGAGGCAACACCTTTTGGCCGTTTCTGGGGATAAGTCTTTTTATTCCTGAGTATGACTTAGCTTAGATTTTTTCTAAACAACTAAAAAGATAAAAAAAAATTGATTGATCTAGTGTTTAAAAAACATAAAAATTAAAACTCAATCCATCTGGTGACTCCACTGTCTAACATCCCTATAAGAATTTATACCCGAAGAAACCGCCGACAATTATTCAATCCTCTCCTTGATCCCAAAAGGTTTATTAGGGAAATATTGAATAGGCAGACTTCTCGTAGAAACCTTGAAAATTTAGGAGACCAATCCCTCTCAGATATCCATCACATATTTGTAGAGAGTCATGTTCACTAATCTCAAGAAATGATGGAATTTTACAAACCCCTTGACTTTTCTCAGATAGCAGGTAGTCCTCATGACATTCCGAATGATGCTATCAAGAAGCTCCCCGTATTTCAGGGCAATAATGCCATCACTGCCAAGTCTCACCTTCAAAAGTTTGAAAAGCACCTGGTCAGTTATTGCAATGATGCTGCCCATGACCATGATGATGTCAAAATGACGCTCTTTGCTTTATCCTTGGAAGATGATGCTGGAGAATGGTACTTTGACCTAGATGATGATTCATATAAAACTCTTAGTGAATTCCTAGAGGGTTTTAAGAAGAAATGGGGGGAAAGGAAAGAACCAAGACATATGCTTGCTTCCCTCCATAACATAAAGAAGATGGAGAATGAAACCATTGATGAATTTAATACTAAGTTCAGGCGTGTGGTTGCGGACCTCCCTAGAGAAATCAAGCCAAGGGATGCCTCCATCCTCATATATTACATCGAATATGTCACTGGTGAGTTGAGGTACCAATTAAGGGACAAAGAGTCGATCGATCTAAAAACTTCTCAGGAATTGGCCGAGAAAATAGAAAAGAATATGTAGTCTTCAAGCAAATCCAACATTCCAGGTTACACTAGGGGGAACACTTCATATAACGAAGAAAAGGGAAAATCCTTTGAATCAGAAGAAAAGGGAGCCTCTAAAGATCCCATGGAAAAGGTAATAGACATGATAAAATACTTGGTTACTAGTCAAAACCAACTTATGGCAGATCAGTCTACACAATTGAATCTTATGCACAATAGAATAATCACAATGGAAAGAAATAATGGACCTAGGAACTTTCAGCCTAGGTAGAATAATATGTATCAAAAGAAGTTTCCTCAACAAGAGCCTAGGATTCCAAACTAGTTAGACTCAGCTAACATGGTAGAAGAATTAATTCCATGGTGTAGACCCTGTGAACAATTCCACCAAGAAATCACTTGTTATGTTGCAAATCAAGTCATGGAACATGGACTTCCTGAGGTCAGTAATCAGGAAACAAATGCAAGCGAGCCTAATCAGATATACATGGTAGGCCAGGCCTACCCTTTGTGACCATCTAAACATTACAAGCCTGAGGATGAAACCATTGTATAATCTTATAGTGAAACTTATGATGAAAACTGTAATATACATGATGGGACTCCTATGTGTTCTCCATATAATGATGACAGTCTGGAAGGTTTACTACCTTGTGACCTTTTCTCTGAAGAAGATGAGTATGAAAATGAGGACAAGTATATCTTGGAGCATGATACAAGTGACGAAGACTCCCTTATCCCTGATAAAGATGTTGATGAGGAGTCCTGGACATTCATGGAAAATCTAGTCTGTGACATGAATAAAGAGGAAAATAATGAACCAGAAAATTTTGATGGTTTTGTTGATTTTTCTGTCTATGGCATATCTAAAGGAGAGAGCATGGACCATGTGGCCTTGGGAAACTTTGATATGGAAAAGGAGCATGCATTTTATCCATATGATCATTCAGAGTCATATCATGTAGAGCCACACAAAGGTATCAATAATGAAGACCTGGAGAAGCAGTGTTGTGAAAAGATAGATGTGATGCAGTTATTAGAATACCAGTCTCAGCTATCATCTTCACATATAGAGTTTCCTCATGACTTGGAGCTTCTTGGGGCTTATACAGTGAATTATCATCTGGTAAGCCTTGATGATCAGTATGATGGTGTAGTCAATCTGCCTCATCATTCTGATTTGTACATCAACCCTATCCAATCATGGATAGAAGCAGCCTGCGCAAGCACTTACCAGTTTGGGAGAAAGTTTGACGACGTTATTCATGCCTATGATTTCCCATCCATCCCGCCCCTTCCGGATCATCACGCAGGCTTACATTTTCCGAATAAAGTATCCTTACTTTGGCTGGTAACCAAAGACAAGGAATTTTTTTTTATGTTAATAAAATTCTTAGGTGGTTACATTGGATTTATGATTACACTTAACCATTTTTATATCATGCTTAGAGTAGGAAAATAAGCTCCTTGAAAGAGAGCATTTACTTTCTGCATTTCTATTTTATACTTAGCTATAATAAAACTTTGCTTCTTTAGTTAGTTACATTTATTATGTTTAAATAAATTAGCTTAATGGATCATTCGTTTTTTTTATAAAACTTGTGCTACTAAGGTTTTTCTTGTCAAGTTGAGATGTTTTTATAGGGTATCTAAACCAGAGATTCTGGTGTTCTCATATCCTCTCCTTCCCTTAAAGACCAGATCGAGCACACGTCCCACAGTTGGAGCCAGAATGTTACCACCTGAGTTGTACTTAGTGGTTTTTTATCAAGTGAGCCTGATGAACCGGACAAGGATAACTTGTTCGGATTTAAGAAGACCTTTCGAAGTACTTCTCGGAAGTGCTTGTTGTACTATATCACATGTTCATACCCCATGGGGGAATTGTAATAAATGTTCTAGCATGATAGTGTCTCTAAAAGACTCGGTCTCTTAGACTTTATTTGTCAATCCGATCAGCCCAGGGTGTTTTTTCCCTTGGTTATTATTGCTTGTTGAATAAACGACTGATAATTTCTGAGTTTTTCACTCCATACCTCCAAAGTTGGGGTGGTCGGCTTGGAATTTAGGCCTATTGACGTTATTAGAGTCTATGTTTCAATGTATAAGCATGCTAGACATCATGATCGAGTCATATGAACATGTCTAAGTCCCCCTAGGTGTTTTTCAATTTTTCAAATTTTTAGTTTTTTCAGTGTTTTTTATTAAAAATTTAATTTTTCCAAAACTTAGGCTATTTTTTAATAGTTTAATTGGAAAAATTGATTTTGTAATAAAAGTGGGCCAAATAATAAGTTTCAGTCATGTAAGTGCTCATTTTCAAGCTAAGAGCACCATGTAAAATCATGGACCCACTATTTCCTAGTTTTGAGTGATTTTCCATCACTCGGGTCAGAAAGCCCCAAAAATCAATTATTGATGATTTTAATTAATAAATTAATGAATAATGGAGCAATTCCAAAATCATAAGTCAATGGATTCTCAGCCGATTTGATTGAAATCAGTCAGATCCGAAGCAGATTGACTAGATCTGACAAATCCTTAACTGAAGGAGGTGATCAAATCAGATCCAAAGTTGATCTTCAGCATCTTTTATGGGGAATTTCGCCCTCCCTCTCTCCTCAACACGTTTTGTCTCATCTAGATGAGTTTTGGTGGATGCTTCAGTCAATAGGCTGAGGTGTCAGTCAGATCAGCTCTCTGATTGACAATTGCACTCAGTGAAACTCAGATCTGGCTTAGTTAGACACAGATCAGGCATTGATGGACTCTCCATTAGCATATTTGTTCTATCTCCTTGGGATTTGCGCCCCCCATGGGCTGGATCTCCTGGTTTTTGTATATATCCAGGCACAGCTCCCTCTTCCAAGCTAGTTAGAACTGGGATTGAGGTGTTGTTGCTATTGTACTATTGTAATTCTTCATTTGAAATAAATAAAATCTTTGGAGGATAGACGGTGTTGTGCCATTACATGTGTGGATGATTATTTCCATTATTTTATTGAGGTAACCTGTATCTATATTCATTTTTTGCTAATTGCTTGTAGATCCGTTGTCAAGATTGATAATAGGCTTATTATAATCTTGATAGGAAAGATGATTTTCAATAAGTTTATTGAACATCTCCTTCCTTTGATGCATGTTTAGAGATCTAGATTCAACATGTCCTATAAGCTTATATGCATGTTATTTTGAATCTCTGTGTATGTACTAATCAGATCTCACAAGTTTCTTGGCAAGTTCTTTGATTTCAGCTGAGCTGCAGGTTCCTACATTGGAGAGGATGCTGATCCAGTTTTCTTCTTAAATCTCTTAAAAACCTTCCAAAGGAATATTCCCTTGACATTCCACCTGAAAGCTCCACTGTGGATCTTCAGGGAAACCAACATTTCTCTCCTCCTCTTCCTCCCTCAAAATCAACATTTTTACCCGGTTACTTTGTTCATAGCTTTGATTGTGCTTATATCTATCATCTTAAAATTAATTCCAACATATATCTATCTTATCAAATCCCATAGTCTATATCTTGTAGTTAAAAAGTTTCATAAGCATTCTAGATCTAGCTTTAGGGAAATCGTCCTTTTTGCATGGAAATTTGAAGAAAACTTGTAGCTTGCATGCATTAGATTTATTTTTGATGTTATAAAAGATAAATCCAGAAATCAGTGCATATTTCATTGGCTGCACAAACATCAATCCAATATCCCAAGGAAAGCTTGCTTTCCTTGGTTCCTTTTTCACTTGTATAGCTAGTTTTAACTCCATCTTTTTTGAGTTAAGGTAGGATTATCCAAAGTTTTTCTTAAAGTGATTTTGGGAATATTTTATTCTAACATTATTGCTGGGTTTTAGTAGGTGTAACAGAAAACAAAGGAATCTGTTGTTCAAAAGTGTCTTCAGGAGCGTTCAAATCCCCCCAGGGGTCTCCCATTTGACTAAAACCTTTGATTTTTGCACCTTGTAATCTCTTGATTTCAATCCATATAAGGATCAAGAGGAATTATATCAGTTCTCTGATATTTTAACCACTTTTAATAAAATTATTTTTTGAATAGGCTCTTTCGAGCCCATTCCCCATCCCCCCTGGGGGGATTTGCGTCGGTGTCCTTTTTGTTGCTTTTTACTCATTTATTTTCAAACTAGTATTGATATAATATGTAGGGTAGTATAATTTATTCTATTATTAATTTAATATTCCATACTTTATATTTCAAATTAATCTTAATACTTACCCCACGACTTCCCGATTGACCCGAAAGGGGAAAGAGATTCGTGGTAGGACATATTAGAAAACTAGAATTGTGTATCTATTTTTTTTTTATCATTTTTTTTCCAGATATTATAAAATTAACCCTTCCTCGATTCCCCTATTAAGATCCACTTGGATTGAAAGAGGTTCCTAAAGGGTTTTCTTTTAAACAAGAACACCCAGTTTAAAACTTACTAAAATTGACAAGACTCCAGTGTGTATGCTATGCACTTGGCTGTAGTTCATCTGATCAGTCAAGCTGTATCAAAATCACTTGAGTGACTAGTATAATTAGGACTCACTCTCCCAAATTAACAAACCAATAGGTGAAAATCCAACACCTAGATCGAACCATCATGGTGGCAAAATACCCAAAGGAAGGGGAAAATTTTGAAAAGTGACCTCGGGGTTCCAATCTCTGTCACACCCTAATGGGTGCGTTATGAACAATAGCCCTAGAGACTCCATTTCAGCCCACATATTCCTTGCAGGTAGCCGTGAAGGTTTAGTTTTGGACATACTCCAAGTACTCTAGGGTATATCTGGAGTCCCCCCTTTGCCTAATTTTAATCAAATCACACTTCAATTTTAAATTAAATCATACCAAGAGGAAATCACAAAACACTCACTCCAATCATGCGCAAGTACATTGTTTCTATTTTTTGACTCCATTCTAAGGCACTGATTATTTTCTTGCTTTATATATATATTGTGTCTTAGCATTGTGCTTTCATGTGTTCATCTTTTGTATCTTGCCATATTTGATCATCTATAGTTAAATTGAAAAATCCTAAGTAACTCAATCTGTTTAACATCACAACACTAAGTAATTATCCTTAGTAACTTAATAGGTTCTACCCTCCTTGGCTCCGTTAGGATTTGAGCCTAAACGGAGGAGTCAAGAACAAGGTGACAGCCTTGACTCGAGACTTGCCCCCAAGGACACATCGAGTGGCTTGAAGATTTCTGCCACATGACCCAGGTGTGTGAAAGGCAGCAACAGAGTGTTAGGTTGGCCAACTGTGCTTGAATTTGGTTCATTTCGACTGTGGTTTCTCCTACCGGTGACGCCTCCAATTTCATTGCGGTCTCCAGAGCCTCGCCCTGTGTCACAATCTTTTGTTGCATTAAAGGTTGTCGGATATGTGAGACAAGCATGATAATGAACCATTCCTTGTGTTGAACATCACTCATCTAAAAATGGACCTAATCCATCAATGTCTTAAACCACATATCAAATTCCCAAATCATCTCATTGGGAACTATTTGATATCTTTCAAGTTAGTAATATATTGAGCCTCAGACTTCAATTCTTGAATTATTCAAATAACCTTGTTTGGATCTCATCCATTGTCTTTGGAGTACCTCCCTGAGGAATCCACGTGAATCTCATGAACCATTCAAGTGTATGGCCCGTAAGAGTAGTGGCCAGCTGACTTTTCTTGACATCAGCATCGACAGTTTGTCGGGATCATCGACAGTTTGTCGGGCAGTCCAGATCACTTCACATAAGAACCAGTACTACTCTGGATCATCAGTGCCATTTCCATTGAATATCAGTAACTTCATTTCTTCACCCGCCATTTTGGGCCTTCTTCCTCCTACCGGTGCTCCATTACAAGATTGTTGCTGACACATAGAATGTGCATTTCTTTCTTATGGTGGAGTAGTGCATGGAGGTGTGGGAACGTTACTACTAAGGTTCGATCCTATTGTCTTTCTAGGCGTAACCTTGGCCTCATCATCCTCATTGTCACAAAAAGGTCGCTTCATCCTGTTTGGTTGTTTTTCATGGCATCGCACTTTGATCGCAGCAGGACCTACTCTTGTCCTCCGCCTCTTCTCTCAAAACCTTGCTCCTCCCCTCGTACAACCACTTGTTTCCTCGATGACCTTCACATTCTCACCAGAACTCATGCCCATCTACCCCTTACCTTCTCATGCATCTCCCCCCTTTCATCATGGTGCCTACATCCTCTGCACACCAGATTTACACTATTCTTGGTCCATCTTTAGAATACCTTTTTCACATACCAGTTGCTTAATTGACAGCTACAATGACAACAAGAATCTTTCTCAAGGTCCACTGAAGAACTCCCTTTTCATTTCGCTGAAGGACTTATTGGTGTCGACTGCAAACTCGGTGATGTATCCTTCTAAGATACTATCCAACAACACTTCAACTTCTCGTGATGACTCATTGTTGGTTTCTTGCAACTCCTGGATCAGCTCCAGAGTCCAGGATGTTGGCACTCCTCCCTATAATTTTGTCTTCTTAGTAGTGAACTTTGCCAACCATTCATGCAAGAGGACAAGACAATCACAAAAGAACCATTCATGAGGACTGTCATGGATATATCTATCCGAAAAGTGGCTCATCGACAGCTTCGTATTCTGATTTTTGGCTTCATCAAACTCTTGCAACTTTAGATCAAACCACCCTTCAATCTCCGGTCGAGTCAGATGCCAAAACATATCCTCCTCTTAATCACAACTTGGTCCTAGCAACAGAACCATTTATTGGAGAAAACCCACCAACAAATCTTCCTTGATAGGGGTCCTCACTCTGTCAATGCTCAACCAGCACGATATCCCTGAGCACTAGCCCAAACAAGGTTTACCCTGCCCAGCAACATCTGCAGAGCAGATGAAGTCTCACCTGAGATGTTCAAGGGAGAGCTGTCGAAACCGAGTTTCTAGCAGTGGGGGACAGAGGATATGTGATCTGATGGGAAAACAACATAACTTAACAGATCCATAGATATGTAGTCGAAATCAACTCATTTTCGTAACCATAGAGTGCATCACACATTTGTCATAGTATCTCTATTAAACATTTTAGTTCTTAATGTAACAGCAATATACCAGATTTTTAAACGGATCAACAACATTATAGCATAAATAGAATAACCCACAACAACAACATAACAAATCACAACATTGTAATTGATCTAGATCATCACAACATCACATCAAGACAGATCGCTGCATAGAGAACACAAAAGACAAGATTATGCATAAACTGTCATATATATTAACTTTGCACAAAAGATCCAAAGCAGGACAATTCTCTCCAAAACTAGAGGCTGAATACATCAGGAAAAACTTAGATAAATTGCAGATACAACAAGAAATTCTTTAGATACCAGATCGCACTGGACCTCATGCGATAATTATCATCGGATGAGACTCTCCTATCATGTCTTCTCTTGTCATCTCCCCTTGATTACAAAACTAGATCTATAAATAGGCTTGCACCTTTACATTGAGGATCCACTTCTAACTAACTTATAACTGCTAATGACCTATTGCGACAAAACTTGGTCAAAATATATATAAATATTCAAATAGGTTATTCTTCTTCCCATCGCGCTGATCTGGACTTGTGTAGTACTGTGTGAGCTTGTGCAGCTGTCGCGATGTTACGTAACTCACTTACCAAAACCCCTTCCAACAACATGTGAGGATGGCTGAACATGACTCAATAGATTTAGGGACAACCTGTGTTCTACAACAGGAATGATTATGTTTGGGGATAACTTGTATTCCTTCCCATGTGAGATCTATTTCTAGTGCATCTATGTCTTACAGTCTCTTGTCGTCTCTAGCATGGGAGAAAACTAGTGATGATTACATCTAAGTACAACCTGTGTCTTCCACCATGCAAGGTATTCTCACTCCCTCTTTCTAGGGACCTCGATTTGGATGACACCAATTCTCTCTTTAAATTATTTGAACTTCACTATGACTAGCAGCTTGGTCAACACATCGACTATCTACTTGTCCATTGCCACGTACCGAATCTTCACTTCTCCTCTTTGTACCATATCCTGGATATAGTGATACTTGATCTCAATGGTGTTTTGACTTGTCATGGAACACTGGGATCCCTGTAAAAAGATAAAAGAAATAAGATAGTATATTTTGAATCAATATTGCCACACAAATATCTGAAAAAGCTACAACATGCTATGCCTCAACTATACTCAGTGCCACGTAGGACTGCTTCCTGCTAAAAAACAAGATCATACCATATCCCAAATTGAAGTAGCATCTTGAAGTTCTCTTCCTATCAATGGCACTATCTTCCAAATTCAAATCAACATAATTGTGCATATTAATATTCTAATTCACATCATACTTGAGCCCAAAGTCAACTATACCCTTCAGGTACCTCAATACATGCTCTGCAACAATTAGGTGAACATGTTTCAGATCCATCGGGAACTGGATTATGGTGTTCACAACAAAGCATATGTCTGGTCTCATATTTGTCAATTATATTAATGAACCAATCATATGATGATACATCATGGAATCAACTATATCTGATGAAGAATCACACAATAGCTTCAAGTTTAATGGAATAGGTGTGGCTATCACCTTGTAGTATAACATTCTGAATCTCTTCAGAATCTCCACCCCATACTTTCCTTGACCAAGGAATATCCCATCCACACTTTTCTACATCTTCATGCCTAATAAGTATTGCATCATCCCTAGATATTTAATCTCAAACTCAGTGGAAAGCTTCCTCTTTACATCTACAATGAGTTCATCCTCACCTGTAAGAAAGAAGTCATCTTTGTATAGTAGGATTATCACCGATATTCCACATTCAACATTGAAGTGAAGGTTGGAATCTCCTTTATTCTTGGTAATTTCTAAGCTCATCAAGAATATGTCCATCCTACCATACCATGTCAAGATTCTCAAAATCAGAGATCTTCTGTAGTCACTCCCTTGGAAGTGAAGCACCATTTTCCCTCTATATTTTGTACTCTATGTACGAGAACATTCTATACTAGAGTGTCAGGTAGCTCCCTCTATTACTGATATTCTATGTATCCATCTATGCCATCTCTTAAGGTCAACATATACCAAGATACTCTATCTTGAACTTTGTTGAAAGCTCCTCTTGAATTCATCTATGAGCTTGTTGTACTATGTAGAATCTTGTTGTTAAGTCTAATAGTCGGGTAGTTTGATCTCCCTTCTCAAGTTCAGATCTAGAAATTTTCATTGATAGGAAGCTTAAAAATTTAAGAAATTGTGTGTGAAATGTAGTTTTGGGTGCATGGTTTTCTTAATCAATTATATGAAAGCGATCTTGGGTCTATAGTAAAGAAGATATGTAGTTTCCTTGTAATTATTTAAGTATAGTCGTTTAGATTTCTTTATTTTTCAAATCATATAAAAAATAAAAATTGTTGTCTTGTTTCACTTTCATTGTTGTTGGCTTGCTTGAGTAGTTAGACGAATATTCCTTTATCCATGTGATTAAGAAAGCATAGGTTTCTAGACATTAAAAGTAGTTCTTTATTTCTCCTTTCAAATATATTTTATGCTTAGTGTCGAAAATGCTTGCGTGTTCCGAAATTTGTTGAAAATATTGAAGTTAAATCGTTGAAAGTGACATAGTATCTTTGATTTAGAAAAAGAAAATTTCTCCCTTACGCTAGGTAGCATTCATTGAAGAGAATAGCTGCACCGCATTTAGTTCTTAACGTTGCATATTGATCCACATTCCACAAACATTCACTAACCATCAATATTAAATCAATAGTAGCTTAGGTTAAAACATTTCAAGTAATTTGAGTGATAGGATAGAGACGTGTTCCAGGGTCTTTAAACATAGGAGGTGTCATTATTTTCCTACACTACATCCTGAGGATCGTGTGTTTCTTCCATGTATTGGAGGAGTTAGTCAGTGATCCAACTAGTCGAGTTAACCGACTAATCAAATATTAGGTTGGCCTCCAAAGGTCATGTCGGTTGACCAAACCGAAAGGTAGTTACTCATAACCATTTCATAATCATATATAATAGGATGTTGAGCCAGTTAAGAACTTGGTTCAGTTTTGTATATGTATGGACCCTCTTGTGATTCTATAATATAATCTATTATTCTACTATATGTTCTTGTCTCTTTTCTCTATATGTTTATGTGATTTTATATGTGTATTATCAGTAACCTTATGTGATCTGTGAGATTACAACATTGGTTCCATTGCCAGGGGTACATATATGGATGACATCACCATAATTAAATGATATTAGAGCAAGAGATGAAGAATTGGTGAGAGCATAAGATTGCAAATTATTTACAAAACTATGCAAGAAGAAACATATTGACCATTGCTCAAGTGAAGGAGAAATTCTTCATCAAAACCCATGAGAAATTTTTAGAATCGGTGCCTCAGTTGTAGAAAAAACTATTAGATGAATCCGAAAGCAAAAAATACCAAGAATTACTTAAGAAATTGATCCTAGGAGGAAGAACAAACCTGTGAGAGTGGTTTGAGAAAATTGCAGACGAATTATGTCAAGAACAAGCAGTAAAGGAAAGAGATTCAATTGAAAGTATTGAAAAAATATTTTATACCGACTTTACTAAGTAATTTATTTGTTCTCTACTGACCCTGTTGTTCAAATTTATAATTGACAGAGGAGTAGGTCACATAGTCAAACCTCATCCATCACTCATCGAATCACCTGCAAACACTAACTGGGAAGAAAAATAGAAGGCGTGGGAAAAAATTATTGCAGAAAGGGAGTGGGAGTACTTCCTGAACAAATAGATAGAACTATCTGAGCTTACTAAAGCATCAGGTAGGCTATGCGGGGGTATCTAGCCATGTATTGGGGTAGAGTAAAAGGATTCTAGTCGACCTAATAAATACCACCACTAGGAATGAAAAGTTGACCTAAGAAGGAAATTGAGCAGACATGACTCATAAAGGTAGATCGGACCTACAAAAGATAGAAAGGGAGAAGAGGTAGAAAACAAGGGAAGAGATATGAGAGAAAGCTATAGAGCTCCAAATAAGAATGGTTTCCACGGTGACAGAGCATGAGGAAAATCCACTGCAGTCGGCTCATGACCGACAGGAAGAAAGCATAGATGAAGAAGTGTCACTGATGGAAGAATATTTGTGGATAGAGTAGTGAGAATATCTACAACTAGAAATACCCCAAGAGGTGAGACCATTGTCTCTGATAACTCTGAGTACTTGAGGACCTGAGACTAAGAGTTGGTGAGTTTGGTATATGGAGCCGACTAGATGATGAAGTAAATGATGACAATCATCTAGTGATCCATTGACCAGAGGAAGGAAATTGGGTTACACTTTAGGTGTACCCATCCAACCAAAGCATCCATTTACTCTACCCTTGACATGAAGGAGTGCCCCCCTGCCAAAAACAACTTTAAAAAACACCGACCAATCAGAATCATGAAAACAATAGCATAGTTGGACATCGACAGGAGAAGTCAAAACTGACCGACAAGTTGTCGAAACAGAACCAACAAACAAAAGATATGATAGAAACAAAAGCTCTGTTGGGATAAGTTGTGGAATAAGAAATACACAGAATATCCCACTACTCGCACCACCACCACCACCACTTCCACCTCCTAAAGGAGAAACCAACACCGACATGGGGCATAGTTCAGCGCACATTCCCCTCTATAAGGGCGAAGAAAACCCCATATGAAATTGGTTCATCTGTAAGTCAACATGGGAGGCCAATCAAGTTAAAAACGAAGATAGACAAATGGATCAGTTTGCAGGTGCACTGTTAAAAAGAGCATTAACTTGGTATATAACGTATACCAAAAGAACATCTAATGCATCCAAAGCAAAGATCAAGCAACAATTTCTTTCCTTCCTCAAAACACCAGATGCAAAGCATCTGGGAGCGAAAAAAATCAAGTCTAAAGTTCAAAATCCAGTAGAAACTATTCAAGACTATGATAAAATATGGAAATACTTCTTGAGTCAAATAGACTATGTTAGTAATGAACAACTACTAATTCAATGGTTTCTTGCAGGACTACCCAAAAATTTTCAATGACACATAAGCCTTGATACATTTAAAACGTATGAAGAAGCACTAACAAAAGCTCTGCAGGTCAAAATGGATGAGGACTACCTAGCATATCATGTTGTTGACACACAAATTGAAGAACAGTTAGAAATCATGTAGAAATACTTACAAGAACTGAACCTCAAGGGTTAGGATATTTGGTTCACAAAATGTTCTACAGCTGGCCACATTGAAGATAATTGTTGATAGGACACAAAATGACAAGATGTCTGTTTTGTTCAGACAAAAATTTTCTGTGATATTTGTCAGGAGCATGGATATCATATGACAAATGATTGCCCATACAACATGAAGAATGGTGAAACTTCTCAGTGTGTGATCCATGAAGTTAAGAGCCACGTGACAACCGACTACCACTTAAATCTGAAAAACCGAAAAAACTATCAGGAATTCTACCAAATAAGCACCATGGCCAAGAACAATGATAATGTCTCAAACGAACAAAACGTACCAAACAATCAACAATATGAAGGCTGCAGATACGAACGCTGATTCGACAACCGTCATGGAGGATTTGTAGGTCGAGGATGATTCTCTGGAAATCATGACAATAGACCATGATGGCTGATTCAATGCTTCAGATGTTGTAAATAAGGACATCGGTATGTGGATTGTCCATACAAAGACATAACCGACTTAAAATTTTGTACTAGTTTTGGTGTGGACCACCACTCATTAGAATACTATCCCACCATACTTGACAAAATTAATAAAAAGAAGAATTTTAATGTCTTTTCTTGTGTTCGAAAAAGTAATATAATTTGCACAAAGAACCTACACATAATAACTAGACAAGGAACGAAAATAGGAGGTGACAATCCAAGAATAAGCAGGATTAAAGATAAAAATGAATATCTTAACCCTATAAAGAAAAAACAATTGTATAAAGATGCATCAAGCATTTTTCAGTAATTTGCTAGACAAGAAGATGTAGATGACAATTTGCAGAACACACTTCACAAACTATTAAACCTAATACATAAAGATAAGCCAGTGGCACAATTCATTGATCTACTACACAATATTAGAAACAAAAATGACATAGATAAATAGACTAATAGTATATGTAGCTTAAATAAAAAAGATAATAATGATGCCAACCCACTAGTCGATCTCGAAATAGAAGGTTATCACGTTCGATAAGTCGTTCCCAAGTTTGGATACCAAGTAAATATCATGAAGAGAGACACATGGGAATAGTTGGGTAGGCCTCGACTAAATGAATCAGGCATATATTTAAAACTGGTCAACTGAGGACTGATCAAATCCATTGGGGTTTGGAGAAATGTCGATACAACGATAAAAGGCCTTTCAACAAAAGTCAATTTTGATATAATTGACCCTAAGGAAGGATACAACTCCTTTCCATCCTTGGTAGGATTCCCATGGGGAATAAAAATGAAAGCATCTATCTCATTGGACAAAGAAAGGATAAAAATAAAAGGGAATGGTCATAAAGTGATTGTTTCCATTCACCCTTCACAAGGAGAACCCTGGACTGAACCTATCGATGAAGAAGTCGATGTTTGACAACTCTACCATATTCAAAATAATGAATATTATAATGAACCTAATATTTAAGGAGAACTTCATTTAGAGAACAAGGATTCGGTTGGATATAACTTAGATGCATAATTTTACACTTGGGAAGTTGAAAACTATGAAACACAAGCAAGGGGTTGCTAGACCATTGAAGTTGTCCAGAGGAAACCAACTCGACAATGCTTTTCTATATCAATTATTCCAAAAATATTTGAGAATAAAAAATGGAATATCTCTCTTTAGAATTAACAAAAACAGATAATAAACAGATTCTTCGGTATAGAGAGAGAGAATCCCCAGTTCTCCATGTAGAAAAATTCTCTAAGAACCTAGGTGAACATGGCCGAATTCAAAGCCTAGTCAAAACGTTTACAGGACAAGATGCTCGATGGTGGGACACCCATTAGTCGATACTGCAAACGTGGACAACATCTTCAACATTATTCATAGAAAGATTTAGAGGAAGGAAGCTAACAAAACAAACACAAATACCTGTCTTCATCCAAGGGAAAGACCCATAAAATCATATAAGAATATGTGAACAAGAATGGAGAATACTTGGTTACAAAGATGAGCGTACATGGCCACACTTGTTTCCCTTGACATTAGATGACCTACCTAACAAGTGGTACAAAATGGAAGAAGCATGAGGAAAAACATTCCCGTGGAATGAACTTAGAGAAAATTTTATTAAGCACTTTAGCTTTTAACTGTAAGACAGAAAATTAGTCGAAGCTACAAAAAAATAAAAATATTTATACAACTGACTAATAAAAAGTCGACAAAAAATAAAATACGACCAAACACAACATGCCATAACATTCGATCTAACAAAATACCTCAATCATCAAGACTCCAATTAGAAAATGAATATACATATGGGAAACGTTTTCAGTGGAAATATGATCACCCGGAGATGATCAATCCAATCAAAACGATACTCAAAGTCGAAACAATGGACAAAGTTGATACCGACTGAATGACGGAAGCAAACTTTCCAACAACATTTTCATAGTTCAAATAAGGTAGTCGACATATTAATGAAACTAAAGCACAATAATGGATGGATGTGAAAGTAAAAACTAAATAAATCGACATTTCTAATGATAATAGACTGAAAATTGAAAAATTTGGCGATTACTAGAGCAAAGAACAAACTACAAAAATCATTGACTTATTAAAGTAATTTCAAGATGTATTTGCACAAGATTACAAAGACTTAAAAGGATTAGTATAAAAAATGGGTGAGATGAAGATAGACATCAAACCCGATGCCTGACCTATCAAGAAAAGACCTTACAAATTGGCTCACAAATATAGAGAAATAGTAAAAAATAAGATCGGCAATATGTTGACAGATGGAATTATTTACCCCATCGACTAGTTGAAATGGGAAATCCCAATGGTCATCCAACTGAAAAAGCATGACCCAAAAAAACTATGAATCTGTGTCAACTTCCAAGGGTTAAAGAAGGTTACCCTTACAGACCCATTTCCAAATCCATACGCCGATGAGATTTTAAATGAAGTTGCAGGACATGAATGCTACTCATTTACAGAAGGATTCTTAGGATATAATTAGGTGCCAATAGCCAAGGAAGATCAACAAAAGAAAACTTTCGTTTCTGAATTTGGCTCATTCTCTTACAAAGTAATGCCATTCAGTCTCAAGAATGCACCTGCAGTGTTTTCAAGAATAGTTGTCAAAACATTTCAAGAATAAATTTATAAAACAATGGAAGTATACTTCGATGATTGGACGATCTATTCCATGCTAAGAGACCATTGTAAGTGGCTAAGTCTTATGTTGGAACAATGCCGATAGATTCAATTATCTCTCAATATAAAAAAATGCATATTATTAACACATATAGGAATCCTACCAGGGAATATTGTATGCAAAGAAGGTATCAAGGTCGATTTCACTAAAATAAAAATTATCCTCAACTTAAAACCACTGGTTAATCCAAAATATCTCATATTACTATTGGGTGATTTAGGGTATTACAGAAAATTCATTCGATACTATTTAGATATGACTTACCCACTGGAAGAATTTCCTAGAGAAGATAAGGAGTTTGACTGGACAAAAGAATGTGATATATCTTTCGACACATTAAAAATAAAACTATTCAAAGCACCCATTCTCATATTTCCAAACTGGTCGATCAAATTCGATGTGAATATTGATGCTTCAAGCCTAGCAATAGGTGCAATCATGACACAACCTGGGGAGGACAAAATGGATTAACCAATCATATCCAGCAACAGAAAATTAAACAAGGAAGAACACAATTACTCAACAAAAGAAAGGGATGCATTAGGTATGGTATTTGCACTTCAAAAGTATCGACATTACCTACTAGCTAATACCTTCGTATTCTATACCAATCACCAAGCACTAAAATACCTTGTCAACAAACCTTTGCACCACAGAAGGATCTGTTGTTGGATATTACTATTCCAAGAATTTGAATTCAAGGTATTAGTTTGACTAGGTCGATTGAATGTCGGACCTAACATGGGGGAGGAGCTGAGAGGAGTTGAAGATGACCTGCGAGACACTTATTCCAAGTAGAATTTGTTCCTACAGAATTAGAAGAAATAGCACAATTTTTGGATAATGGTCAAACATGGGATGGAATGAGCATGAAAAAAGAAACAAATTTTAGCCATGAAGGATGCACCATATAGTCTCATTAATGGATTCTTATATAAAATGGTTTTGGATGAATTACTCCGTCGATGTGTGTTAGCACATAAATGAGAAAACCTTATGCACAAAGCACAATATGGAATGGAGGGAAGACACTTTCAATCGGATACAACTGCCAATAAAATCCAACAATCGGAACTGTGGTGGCCGACACTGTACAAGGACTGTAAAATTTTTGTGGGGAAATGTGATCGTTTCCAACGTCTAGGTCCACCGCTACCTAGTACAAAAATTCCTTAATATCAGTAAACCCAATCCTTACATTTGAAATCTGGGCCATCAACTTTATAGGTCCATTCCTAGTCCCAACAAAAAACATAGGTGCAAGGTATATTATAACAGTAGTATAATATGTCACTAAATGGGAAGAAGCAGAACCTGTCGACTCTTATTCTAGTGAGGTAGCTGCTAAATGCATATATGAAAAAAATATCACTAGGTTTGGCTGCCCTATAACATTAATCAGTGACCAAGGTTCATAGTTCATCAATAAAACAATCACAACACTAATAGAAAAGTTCAAAATTGACCACCGACAAAGCACATCCTATCACCCTCAGTTGAACGGGGCGATAGAAGCATTCAACAAAACACTAACAAGGGGTCTAACAAAAATATGCAATACCAACAAAGATGAATGGGATGAGAAAATACCTGTAGTATTATGGGAGTATAGAACAACATATAAAAATTTGGGTGACCAAACTCCCTTTCGACTAGTCTACGACCAAGAAGCAGTCGTTCCTTTTCTTTTCTGACAACAGATACCAGTGATAGCCGACATATTACATATCAATATCGAGGAACAAACAAAGTATCCACTAATGCAATTATACAAATTGGAAGAACACTGACTGCTTTCTATACAACATGAATAAATTCAGAAGTAACAACATAATTCTTGGCACGACAGAAACATCAAAAATTAGAGTTTGTCGGTCGGAGACCTTGCATTGCTATACAATAATCGGGTGAAAGAAAAACCTTAAAAGTTACACACATAATGGATGGGACCTTACATTGTTGAATAAATCAATGAAATGGATCCGTTGGACTGAGAACATTACAGGGCACAACATTTTGGAAATTGGTAAATGGTGCTCGACTAAAACACTACAAAATTTAAAATAAAAAATAAAATAAAAACAAAAGAAAAGCGGTATTATAACTGCTAACAAAAATTATAAAAAAATAGAAAAATAAAAAAACCTAAATCCAAAATAAATCAAGGAAAACCAAAATGAACTTCGACAGGTGTAGTAGACCACCATTCAACAATAATCAACATTTTCACCATCAACATACCATAGATCAACCATACCATTGACATTGACAAGAAGATCAAAACGTTAAATCAACCCATCATGACTACAGTCAGAAGGAGCGCCGAAACCAGAGCGTATTAAATCAGCCTTCATTAGGTCCTTTACCATCAAATCTGCCATTAATAGCACCATCGAAAAGATCTCCATCCGCTCCTCCTATAAATACCACACCAGTTGAATATCACATACTGTTTCATTAAGATCTAGAGCGACAGAATTACCAGACCCTCATGAGAAAATCAACTAAGAAGAAATATGAATAAAAAAACGACAAAATGGCCTCCAAAAAAAACCTGATCCATGAAATCCAAACTAAAAAAGTTGGAATCCATCATAAGTCCACTAGTGAAATGGTTACGAATCATTAAAAATGTGAAAGTGCAGGAAGTTTCATGGGCATGACACTGGGAAGAAATCAAAGAATGGGCTTACCGAGGTAAGTCAAGGATGACAGGGGAAGTAGAGAAGGTAAACCATAGAACCATTATGAAATTTTTAAATGCACCTCTCATGGCAAGTTTTGGAGGAACAAAGGAAACTACTGTAAAATTCATAAACAACCGGTACCACAATGGGAAGTTATACTTCAACATACTAGTGGAAATATCAGCCTAAACCATTTACAAACTGACTGGACTGTCCAACAAAGGAGACCCTGTTACTGTAGGCATCAACGAAGGATTGCTTGAAAGACTAACAGGAACACCAACAGGGAAAAACTCAAAAGGTTTTATAATCCAGAAATTCCAAGCCACCACACCCAAACTAGTGGCCAAAATCGTATCTATAGGCCGGACTATCATATGACACGGCTGCAATTTGAAGCTAGACATGCTGGAAGCTGTCGAATACATAGAAAACATAGGAAAGATATATTGTTGGGTGCAATATATGGCTGACATGCTCAAATCCATGTGTGAGAAGTTCCAGGAATTAGGTGCAATAATTAGATTCCCCTCACTCTTAATATGGATATCCATGTACCACCTATGTCCAGTAGGGAATAAAGAATTCTTGGAGACATCCAGGTTTCATATGTGGCGCTTTAAGCCTTTTTCAATGGCTAGAACCCCACTAGAATAAGAATAAAGAAAAGTGTTCTTGGAACACTGGTTTTAAAATATTCTAGTCCAAACAGCCAGATGGAGGGTGCCACAAAACATTCGAATATGTATGGCTCCTACAACACATATCCAACTAGATCTCGACCACATAGTAGTATAGCACAAGCAAGGGTCGACAACAAAGGAAAATTAAATTATCCTTAAAACCTTAAAATTTCCAAATTATTTTTTAGTGTAAAATTAAATTTTTTTAATAGAAATTAAAAATTTGTTAAGGGTTACAAAACCAACCTTTTTAAACCTTTCTCACCTAAAACCTACCTATCCATATTTAACTGTTCGGGGATCTTACACATTTCCTAACGCTTCTAATTGTCTCTTGATGATGATCCCGGAGTAGGGGTCGAAACGTTGAGATCTCCAATTTTGAACGCAGCTCCTCTTCATTCAATTTTCTACTGCGTAGATGACTGTCTTCAAAAAAAGGAAAAGCCACTCGAGTACTACCCAACACTCGAGGATATCTTCACAGAGCTATATAGGAAGTCCAAAACTGACATCAACATACCAGAAGTTGCAAAAGAAACCAATTAACACATTATAGAACCATTGACCATCCAGGAGAAGGAGAAATACTATGAAGTCAACCTTCATATTAGTACTTTCACTTCGGAAGATAGTCCGACAGAAGAGAAACCCCCCCTCCAAATTGAAAATGTTCTGACTGAACAATAGGATGTCACATTGATAGAAAAAAGAATTATCATCTCGACTCAATAGCAGCAGAAAGGAGAAGCACAAATAGAGAAATATATTCAATCAGACAACCCAGACTATGCCATGCCAAAGGAAAATCTGAAGAAAATAGCTAAGGAAATATCAACTTCAAGGAAAAAGAAAGGAATTTAGGCAAAAGGGAAGGGGAAGTGCAAGCTCATCTTATAATAGGAATCAAAAGATGAGTAATAACAACTTGCTATTGCTGCGGACATACTGAAGGATGCTGCGATAAACAAGGTATCAGTCGAGACCCAATTCAAGAAGTTTTTCAAATCAAGAGCAAAGCAAGGCAGGATTGAAAAGGTAAGAACTACTACCCCTTCTGAAATAAATTCTATTGATCTAACTCCATAATCACCAAGACCTTCTCCGACTAGAATAACACCAGATGAAACCACGACCATATCACCAATTTACAACAAAATTATCCCTAGAACCCTTAGGGAAAAAAATGACAAAGATGTTGAACTTCAGCGATTTATCAACAATATGCCAAATCTATTCCTTAAATCCCAGTAGATCACCACCACCCATAAAGTTGTCTGTAACACCCCGGTTTTGACCTCATTTGCATTAAAAATGTATATGATGTATATATTGTTAGATTTTTATCATTTAAGCTAGCATTATATTAGGATCTTTAACTGAGAGAATAACAAGCACAACAATCAAACACAAGAGACAATAAACACAATGTTTTTCCTTAGGGAAACCATAAATGGAGAAAACCCCGCAACTTCCTCAGAGATAGAATCAACACCAAAAGTAAAACCCCAAAATAGTAAGATGATCTTCGGATAGTAGTAGCCTCTTTCTTTCTAGCCCCAATTTCTTCTTCTCTATTTATACTAATTCCCGACTTGAAAATAATTGACAAGGGCCGACTTCTCTAGGAGTGTATAATAACCCTAGGGCCCCGAAACTGTGGGGACATTAACCCTTGAACAATAGGAGGGTTACCCACAATGACTTGACATGACTTGTTTACATTATTGAATCTCCCGATAGGAACATTGGGGCATGACATGACTCAAATACATTACAGATACTTCTCGAAATAAACATCGAGGTACAAGACATAAGATATACAAGTGAATACATTCCAAAGTTACAAATACATCAACACTCCCTCTTAACTAGGAAGGTATTCTCTCGACACAATTTATTAGCATGGGTCTTCTTCTTTTTATCATCTAGATCATCAATGAGTTCTCGTCATCTTCATCTTCAAGTCATCTCCATATTGATCTGGATCATCACTCAATCTAGATCATCACTACTGGATCATCTCTGCTGGATCTTGGTCATCACTGGGTCATCATCACGGGTTCTATTTCTTGATTCTTCTCATCATACGAAGTTCTACAGAGCCAACCCTTTTTCATGCTGGATGTACATCTATACAGCCAGTCCTTTTTCATATTGGATGTATCATCACAGAGCTAGTCCTTTTTCATACTAGATGTGGCATCTACACAGAGCCAATCCTTTTTCATATTGTATGAGTCTTCATAGAGCTAGTCCTTTTTCATACTAGATGTGGGATCTACATAGAGCTAGTCCTTTTTCATACTAGATGAGCCTTCACAGAGCTAGTCCTTTTTCATACTAGATGTATCTTCACAAAGCCAACCCTTTTTCATGTTGGATGTGGGATCTACACAGAGCTAGTCCTCTTTCATACTAGATGTGTCTTCAAAGAGCTAGCCCTTTTTCAAGCTGGATGTGGGATCTACACAAAGCTAGTCCTTTTTCATACTAGATGTGTCTTCACAGAGCCAACCCTTTTTCATGCTGGATGTGGGATCATCACATACATCTGACAATGGAAGGAACCAATCCTCTCACCATGTCACAACTCTTACATCCAACCATGGAAGGAACCAATCCTCTCACCATGTCGGAAGGGAACAACACTTACATATGACCATGGAAGGAACCAATCCTCTCAACATGTCAGAAAGGCACAGCACTCACATCTGACCATGGAAGGAACCAATCCTCTCACCATGTCAGAAGGGCTCAGCATGAACTCATCACTGCTCCTCTCCGCACCATATCCCTAATATAGTGATACTTGATCTCGATATGCTTCGACTTGTCATGGAACATCGGGTTCTCTAACAACTTCACACAACTCCGGTTGTTGCAATATATACAAGTAGCATCTAACTAGAGATCAAATAAATCATACAATAGCTACCTCATCCATACTGCCTCACAACTAGCTAAACAAGCTATGACATACTCTGCTTCAGCTGTACTCAGTGCCACACAGGATTGCTTCCTGCTAAACCAAGAGATCACACTTGATCACATACTAAAGCAACACCCTAAAGTGCTCTTCCTATTGATGGCACTTCCTGCCTAATCTGAATCAACATAACCCTCCAGATTAATCTTCTGATTAGCCTTATACTTGAGCCCATAATCAAGTGTACCCTTTAGGTACCTTAGAATATTCTTTGAAGCAATCAAATGAACATGTCTCGGATCTATCAGGAATTGGCTCAAGGTGTTCAAAGCAAAGCAAATGTATGGTCTTGTCTTTGTCAGGTACATCAAGGACCCAATCATCTAATGATACATCGTGGCATCAACCGAATCAGATGAAGCATCACTCAATAGCTTCAGGTTCGATGCCATAGGCATGGTTAAGGCCTTGTAATCCATCCTCCCAAATCTCTTTAGGATCTCTACTGCAGACTTCCCTTGTCTAAGAAATATTCCATCCGCATTCTGCCACACCTCCATGCCTAGAAAATAATGCATCATACCCAAGCCCTTCATTTCGAACTTGGCAGCAATATTTCTCTTCATATCAGCAATCAACCGATCCATACTAGTTACAAACAGATCATCTACATACAGTAGGAGCATCACTAGATTTCCATCTTCAACCTTGTATTAAAGGTTGGAATCTTCTTTACTCTTAGTAAACCCCAAACTTGATAGAATGCTGTCAATTCTACCATGCGATGTCCTGGGTTCCTGTTTCAAACCATACAAGGATTTCTTCAATCTACACGCATGAGACTCCCTGTCATGTGTCTCAAAACCGAGTGGTTACTCCACATACACTTCCTCTTCCACTACACCATTCAAGAAAGTAGTATTGACATCCATCTGGTGTATCTTCCATTTCATTACTGCAGCCAGAGCAAGTACTGATTTGATGGAAGTGTATCTGGATACAGGTACAAAAGTTTCTTTATAATCTATTCCTTCTTTTTGGGAGAAGCCATGTGTTACGTAGAGAAATTCCTATGGCTTGGGGTACCACAACAGACAGCTTGACTCTAGAAATCAATCTTTCCCAATATGCAATAGAAATAAAATGTCTAACACTAAAGGATCAGACCTTGTACCTTATTCCAGACGGTTGAAGTAGATCCCCGTTGAGCTTTCCAATCTTCATCTTGAATTGATCTATTACTTCCTCAACAACAAGTAAACAATACAAGCATTCTATATATCATGATGTTAGATCTTTTCTAGCATATACAATCAACAATGTAAAATCATTTGACACGATCCCATGGATAAAATATACATTCAAATACACATCATTGGACAGGAAAATATATTTCTATTAGTATAAATCAGAGATTACAAGATACAACCTCCGACGGCATGTCTGCGAACCGGAGAAACTGAATCCCCCACTTGGGCCTCCAGCACTTCAATCCTCCATCTCTTGATAGTAATCTCACAAGCAAAATCCAAGCTTGGGAAGAACACAAAAGTGCTCCAAGGGACAAAGGGATGCATATTCAAGCATAAGTTCCGTCAACAATGGACTATAATTTCGTTGCTCTCAATTCTCTCTTATGCCCTCAATGTACCAAGGGGTTCTTTATATAGCTTTCAAAGGGGTAATGAAAGGTTGAATCCAAGCGCTCTCAAGGCATAGGGAAGGCCAGGAGTCAAATGAGTCAGATCCATGTCAAGGAAAACTCCAAAAGGATTTGGATTATGCACACATACCGATGTACACATTTTTAGTGGTCAAACCCGCGTATGTACGTGGTTATAGGTTTAAAAGTCGCGTATATCATTTTTCATGTGTTTTTAGGGATGATCAAGGAAACATCAAAGGACAAAAAGTGGTCCATAAGGTCTAAGGAGTCTGCAACAGGAGAGGCGAAGGCCATACAAAGTGTGATTCACCTAGAGTGGTGAAATCCGCTATAACAGATACCCCCTAATGTGTGAGGTCAGAGGGGTCATACGATGGCTGAAATACATTATAAGTCCATCCCAGAAGTGGATTGATGAAGGATCCCAAATGGAAGACCAGCCACCCAATCAGGATAG